>CAUYLG010022677.1:0-76758 GCA_963573385.1 Cacajao melanocephalus
GTGCAACAGCACTATATACATTACCCACCCCTCTACAAAAAAAAAAAAAAAAAAAAAAAAAAAAAAGTCTCAGGGATCTCCAGATGACTGCCCTCACAAATGGCTCATAAATTCTTTGCAGGCCCCTAAACCTTTCAAGATGTATCTCCTCCCATAAACAAGAACATATCAACTGTAACTTTAGGTCTGCTACCTAAGTCTAACTCCTTGTCCACAAAACTAAGTGTTACATTTCATACTAACAATGTCCATTATAAGCTTCTCTTCCCAGGTACAGAATAAAAACAGGATGAAGCTAAGTGCAGTGGCTCACACCTGTAATCCCAACACTTGGGGAGGTCGAGCTGGGGGAGATCACTTGAACCCAGAGTTCGAGACCAGCCTGAGCAACAGAGTGAGATCCTGTCTCTATAAAAAGTACAAAAATTAGTTACTTATGGTGGCACATGCTTGTAGTCACAGCTACTTGGGAGGCTGAGGTGGGAGGATCACTTGCACTCAGAAGGTCAAGGGTGCAGTGAGCAATGATTACACTATTGTACCCCAGCATGGGTGACAAAGTGAGATCCTGTCTCAAGAAAAAAGTAAAAACAGCATGAGAGCAATCATTCCTTCACCTACCCTGAGACACGTGCATAATTAACTCTTCCTTTACTCCTGATTTTCGAATGTTCACCTTACATAAAGCATAGATTTACTGGGCACTAATTAAAATCTCACAAGGATGTAATCATTTGCCTCACTGCCTATCTCACCTTTTCCTACATGCCTTTTCCTCTTTAAAGAAATGTATAAGCTGGCATGGTGGCTCATGCCTGTAATCCCAGCACTTTGGCAGACCAAGGTGGGCAGATCACTAGGTCAGGAGATTGAGACCATCCTGGCCAACATGGTGAAGCCCCATCTCTACTAAAATACAAAAATTAGCTGGACGTGGTGGCATGTGCCTGTAATCCCAGCTACTCAGGAGGCTGAGGCAGGAGAACTGCTTGAACCAGGAAGCGGAGGTTGCAGTGAGTGGAGATCGTGCCACTGCACTCCAGCCTAGGTGACAGAGTGAGACTCCATCTCAAAAAAAAAAAAAAAAAAAAGGTCGGACGTGCTGGCTCACTCCTGTAATCCCAGCACTTTGGTTGGGAGGCTCAGGTGGGTGGATCACCTGAGGTCAGGAGTTTGAGACCAGCCTGGCCAACATGGTGAAATCCCATCTCTACTAAAAATACAAAACTAGCTGGGTGTGGTGGCATGCACCTGTAATCCCAACTACTGGGGAGGCTGAGGCAGGAGAATCGCTTGAACCCAGGAGGCGGAGGTTGCAGTGAGCCAAGATTGCACCATTGCACTCCAGCCTGGGCAACAAGAGTGAAACTCCATCTAAAAAAAAAAAGAAGAACAAAAAGAAAAGAAATGTATAAATACTGTGCCTCCTAAAAGCCTCTTAGAAGAGCACAGGCCACAAACTTTTCTGTGACTTGTGTTTTTCTTGGGCTTAACAAACCTTGACTGGTTGAGACTCATGCCTCAGTCTCTCATTTGGATTGACAAAGTATTGAATCCTTATTATGTTCCAGAAACTACCAAGCACCAGGAATTAAGACTGACAAAATACTGCTAAAACAAAGACTAAGTAAACTCAATCCAAGATTCACTGTCTCCTCTTCACTTCATCATCACGTGATTTTCCTGCTACTTGAATTGTATAATGACCTCTCTGGTGAAATCCAAAGTCCAATTCAACCAAGGAATTTGGACCAGGGCTAGTTACCAAACAAGTGAAGATGGATGGGGAAACACTGAAATAACAAGTATCAGCTGACACTTGATCTTAGGATTGGGGTAATAAGGAACGGCAGGTACTACTGAGGCAAGAGAATAGCAGAGGAAGTCCAGGGTGTGTTGGACATGGTCTAGCTGAAGCAAAACATGAAAGGTAACAGAAACAAAACGTATGAAAGAAGAAAGTAAGCAGTAATAGATAAGGGAGTAAGCAATGAATTGGAACATGCAAAATAAGGTAAATAAGTTGAAAGGGTTTGCAGTAGTAATTTAGTCATGAGAAATAAAAGATGAATAATTTGGTCAGAAAAGATAAAATAAGGTTAAGCAAGGATGCACCATTAGCTTATGAGAAAGTGAGGTTACAGCACAATGAAGGAAAGGCAAGGATGAGCAATTCACCTACAAGAGAGAAAGTAAGGTTAAGCAAGTAAGGAAAAAAACATATAAAAGGCCATGAAATGTAACAAACAGGGGCTGATACCACTGGTGGGTCGGCCTGATCCGTTGCTGATCGTATTGCGCTTAACAAACTGTTGCTTTGCTGCTTGTATGTGTGTCATGTCCAATTCTTTGTTTGGGGCACCAAGAACCTGGGACTTGACAACATCAGCCAGTAACACTACAGCAAAGTAGAGGTACACACGGCCTGTCTAAATGGCTGCTAGTGCTAGGCAGGGTGGCTCACACCTGTAATCCCAGCACTTTGGGAGGCCGAGGTGGGCGGATCCCTTGAGGTCAGGAGTTTGAGACCAGCCTGGCCAACATGGCGAAACTCTGTCTCTACTAAAAATACAAAAATTAGCCAGTGGGTGTCTATAATCCCAGTTACTTGAGAGCCCAAGGCAGGAGGATCACTTGAACCTGGGAGGTGGAGGTTGTAGTAAGCTGAGATCGCACCACTGCACTCCAACCTGGGCAACCGAGTAAGACTCTGTCTCTAAATAAATAAATAGGCTGGGTGCAGTGGCTCACGCCTATAATCCCAGCACTTTGGGAGGCTGATGTCAGGAGTTTGAGATCAGCCTGGTCAACTTGGTAAAACCCCATCTCTACTAAAAATACAAAAATTAGCCAGGTGTGGTGGTAGGCACTTGTAATCCCGGCTACTCAGGAGACTGTGGCAAAAGAATTCCTTGAACGCAGGAGGTGGAGGTTGCAGTGAGCTGAGATCACGCCATTGCACTCCAGCCTGGGTGACAAGAGCAAAAACTCTGTCTCTAAATAAATAAATAAATAAATAAATAGCTGCTACCTGTCTTCAGCTCACTGTTGCCACGCAGAATCCCTGCTTACCAGGTATCCCTGTTTTTCAAAGCGAAGTCGATTTTTACATGAAATCTCTCCAGTTTTAAATATCAGCAACTAATTTTTTTGAAGTTTATAAGTACAGGCCAAACAAAACACACCTATGGGTCACCAATTTATGACATCTCAGTCTCTTAAAGAAGTTGATTTTATTTCAAGTTCATAAACAGTCACTTTAATAGACAGACATCACTTAAGATGTCAGCATCCTAAAAATAGGATGTAACTAAATAAAACTTGAACGTCTAGCAACATAACAATCAGAAAATTGGCATTATTTTGTACCAACTGGAAAGCTTTCCAGTTCTTGGAATTTCCCCCAAAGAGCTCTATGTTTGCATTTATATACTTAATTTAAAACTACATATAAAATAAATAAATAAAACTACATATAACACTAATTATGTAGGCCATACCATTCCAGTAAAACTGAAGTCATTATCACATTTTTTATTTCACAGCTTTATAACCCCAGGGCATAAACAGATGAAATCATTTACCAATCCTACAACAAAGACCAGATCAAAATGCTAAAAGGTCTTGCCTTTATTTCATCAGCTATGTTTCAATAAAAAGTATACTGTGGCTATGCCAGAAAATGCCCTAAGACCTCTGCAATATGGAGAGTTAGAAGGCAGGGAGGGGAGCTTAAAATATAGATTCAAGTCCAGAGTTGGCCCAAGTTTTCCATAAGCCTCTAGAGAAGAGGGATCTTTCTCTCTCTCTCTTTTTTTTTTTTTTTTTTGAGACGGAGTTTCGCTGTTGTTGCCCAGGCTAGAGTGCAATGGTGTGATCTCGGCTCACCACAACCTCTGCCTCTCGGGTTCAAGTGGTTCTCCTGCCTCAGCCTCTAATACCTGGGATTACAGGCATGCACCACCATGCCTGGCTAATTTTTGTATTTTTAGTAGAGACAGGGTTTCCCATGTTGGTCAGGCTGGTCTTGAACTCCCAACCTCAGGTGATCCGCCCACCTTAGCCTCCCAAAGTGCTGGGATTACAGGCGTGAGCCACCGCACCCAGCCTTTTCTTTTAAAAATGGTGACAGGGTCTTGCTTTATTGCCCAGGTTGGAGTGCAATGGCGCAATCATAGCTCACTGTAACCTAGAAATCCTAGGCTCATGTGATCCTCACACCTCAGCCTCCTGAGTCGCTAAGATTACAGGCACAGGACACACCTGGCTAATTAAAAAAAAATTTTTTGTAGAGATAGGGGTATCACCATGTTGCCTAGGCTGGTCTTGAACTCTTGACTTTAAGCTGCCCTCCTGCACTGGCTTCCTAAAGTACTGGGATTACAGGCACTGCACCCAATAGAAGAGGGAATCTTTGAGCAGCCCACTCACTCACAGCACTATTCTATGGGAAAAGAAGCAACTCCGGAAGGAATGTGAGGTTGATGGAGCAACATTCACTGAATTAAAGGACAGCTGAAGGACTGGGTGTTTGGGTTCCATCTAGGAACTCTGCAATAGTCATGCACTATGAACCATGAACCTCGTAACAGGTGAGATTTCCGGATCACTTAAAGCTATCCAGGCTCTCTTGACAGCTGACTCTAGGATTTCTCTTGGGGAGATAGCTACTTGGGAAAATACGTTGATAGGCTTGGGTTACAAGGGGAAATTATGCAACAAAGCAACCAAAAATTATGGCTAAACTGCTATACATAGGAAAAGAAGGCCAGGCTCAGTGGCTCATGCCTGTAATACCAGCAATTGGGGTTGGCTGAGGAGGCCAGGAGTTTAAGACCAGTCTGGGCAACACAGCAAGATCCTGTCTCTACCAAAAAAAAAGAAAGAAAGAAAAGAGAAAACAAGAAGACTTTCTGGTTTCTGTTTTGTTTTGTTTTGTTTTGTTTTGAGATAGGCCAGGTAGGAGTGCAGTGGCAGGATCACAGCTTACTGCAGCCTCAACCTCCTGGGCTCAAGCAGTCCTCCAGTCTTAGCCTCCCAAAGTACTGAGACTACAGACATAAGCCACCATGCCCAGCATTGCTCTGTTTTGTTTTGTTTTTTTTTTGTAGGGGCTGGAGTTAGAGGGGACTGAAAAGGGGAAAGATCTGTAACAGCCTTAAAGGTTCCCATTTCGATAGGGTAGTACCTAGACAGGGCTTGGCCTCCTGGCCAGTAGATTGCCCAGTAAGGATCACTGTGGGGCCACAGGTCAGCTCTCTCCCACCAGAATTTGCATCTGGGGGTCAAAAGCCGCAACTGGATTTCAGGGGTGAGGCTGCCACTGCTGGTGACTTCAGTGTTCTCCTCCAGGAAAGCCTTTTTTTCTGAGTCCAAAAAGCTTCCAGCTCCTCTCCAGGGACATGGGCCACAGGGAAACAAGAGAAGACCACTGCTTCGCACAGCCTGCAGGAGGAGACCACAGTGGCTCCTGGGTGTTTTCCAACCTAGACTCAGAGCCATCAGTCCTTTTCCCAAATGAGGTTCTGTCAATGTTCTGTTGATAATGGCTGCTCCTCATGGAGAATGAACAAGGGTCTGTCTCCCACCCTGATCTCAAATGGAATCTCTTGCTCTCTGCAAAAAAAACAAAAAACCTGAAAATTCTGAGGAAGAGCAACATTTCTAGAACCTATTATATAATAAGAAAATATTACAGTATAAGCTCTGTATCTGATGATTCACATGTGCAAGTTCATTTCAGATGAAAGCTATGGTGCATCAATTTGGGAAAATCCAATCTTTTTTTTTTTTTTTTTTTTTAAAGACGGGGTTTCACCATGTTGGTCAGGCTGGTCTTGAAATCCCGACCTCAGGTGATCTGCCTGTCTTGGCCTCCAAAGTGCTTGGATTAGAGGCATGAGCCACTGTGCCCGGCCTTTTTTTTTTTTTTTTTTTTTTTTGAGACAGAGTATCATTCTTGCTGCCCAGGCTGGAGTGCAATGGCATGATCTTGGTTCGCTGCAACCTCCACCCCTGAGGCTCAAGGGATTCTCCTGCCTCAGCTTCCTAAGTTGCCGCAATTACAGGTGACCGACAATATGCCCGGCTAATTTTGTATTTTTAGTAGAGACAAGGTTTCTCCATGTTGGTAAGGCTGGTCTCAAACTCCCAACCTCAGGTGATCTGCCTGCTTCAGCCTCCCAAAGTGCTGGGATTATAGGTGTGAGCCACCCTCGCCCAGCTGAAAATCCAATCTTTTTAAATGATACCTTTTCACAAGAGAATCCTTTTAGTAATTTAACACAACAAATATACAAGCATTTTATTTTGAAAGAATCCTCAAGAAAATGCCTCTTACATGAAATCAGGCATACAGTCATCCCTCGGTATCCTCAAGGGATTGGTTCCAGTATCCCTTGCTTCCAGGATACCACAATTAGAGGATATTCAAATCGCTTATATAAAATGGTATCATATTTGCATACAAACTAGGCATATGCTGTGGCATACTGTACTTTAAATCATTTCTGGATTACTCATAATACTACAATGTAAACGCTATGTAAATAGTTGTTACACTGTATTTTTGTGTTATTTTTTATTGTTGTATTGTTATATTGTTATGTTGTTACATTGTTTATATTGTGGGCCAATTGTACCTTTAAAGTTCTTTCATAAATTTAACAAAGTAGGCATGCTTGGTAACTGCACAAAATAACAGAAGTCTTCTGTCTTCAGAAAACTTATATTGTAGTGGTGGGATAAAGTACTTAACAGGGCAAACACAGTTTTTGCCTTTATGAAGTCGAGCCAAGAGTTCTGGGGGGTAACGAACTATCATTGTCTGTGGACAGAGATACATTAATACAAATTATATAGACTACTCTATTTCATTAAAGATTGTCATATCATAAAAGAACATCAACTCCTAAATCTTTTTGTGAAAGTATCTGATAGTTCGATTTTACCAAGCCTAAACTGAAAAGATTTGTTCCAATAGAAAAACACCTGTGCAATAGATCACTAAGACTTGTTTAAAAGAAAAAAAAAAAAAAAAATATATATATATATATATATAGAAAAACACCCAGATAAGAATAAATGACAATGAGGAACAGCAACTTAAACACAACTTATACACCCAGTTGTTTGGAGACCTCAGATCTCTTCTGTACACATGTTTTAAATAGTCTTAAATCCACTAAAGTATTTAGAATAGGGTCAAAAATCCAAATGCCTACAAGGGGCTGGACATCATAAATGAGTGATGTAGGCTGTAAAATAACACCGTGACTGCGGCAAACTGGAGTCTGTTTTCAAACAGTTCAAAAGGGCCAGGCAGGAGCATGCTGCCGGATCCCCCAATTTCTCAAAATCATCAAAAAAAAATCTAGATATTGACGTTAGCTTCCTTTTTTTTTTTTTTTTAGACAGAGTCTCTGTCGCCCAGGTTGGAGTGCAGTGGCTCGATCTCGGCTCACTACCTCCCTGGTTCAAGCGATTCTCCTGCCTCAGCCTCCGGAGTATTGGGATTACAGGCACGTGCCACTATGCCCAGCTAATTTTTGTGTTTTTAGTAGAGACGAAGTTTCGCCATGTTGGCCAGACTGGTCTGGAACTCCTGACCTCAAGTGATCCCCCCGCCTAGGCCTCCCAAAGTGCTGGGATTACAGGCGCAAGTCACCACACCTGGCCAGCTTCTGCTTTTAAACATCAGCAACTAAATTTCAAAACACAGAGCAGGCCAAAATGCACGTCAGGTCATAGTTTGTGAACTCAGCAGAGACTTTCAGGGGGTGTTAGTTACCCCACATCAATGTCCTGGGATCGCAGGGGTCTCTCTGGGCCTGGTATCCCATTAGACTAATTCTGTTAAGCAGTATCAGGCTGTCGCTTGAATCACACAACACAGCCTAAAGTTTCAAAGTAACCCAGAGCAAATATGAGATTATTTTGGATTTGCACCCCATGTCATTTAGATCGGCGCTTCCCTCTCCCGCTCCAGCACCAATGAGGCATGGGTTATGACGTATGTGACTATGGTGGCCACTTGGTATTTCTGTTAATGAGAAGGAGCAGGATGAAAAGGTTTACATTCTAGAAAGTGCAGACGATGGCGTCATTTTCCTCCAGAGGCGGGGTAGAGTCGATCTTAAAGGGGCAGGCACCGTCCTGTCTCCTTACCTAGCTTTGCTGACACCGCCCTCGGAAGTAAAGAACAGGGCTCGCCTGTCACTCGCCCTGGCGACTCTGCTCACGCATTCTTTACATTTTCAGGGTCCCGCTCCCAAAAACGAACCAGGAGCCAGCAGAGTGCTGCAGCCCGGGCGGGGTCGGGGCGGACGGCGGCCCCTCGTGGCCCCGCCCTCTTTCCCAGCAGCGCTTTCTTTCTCCTCCACTTTCTTAAAGGGGCAGAAGGGCGAAACCGAAGGGCGCACTGACCTCGCCTGGAAAAAAAAAGGGAACGTTAAATCCGTGTGCAGTTTGTCGAATTTTGATTTCTAAAAAACTCATTCTGAAACTATGTATGTATGCAACACCTACTATGTGCCAGTCGCACTTTCAGGCACCGGACATAGAGTGGTGAACAAAATAGACACAGTATATTTAAAAAAAAAAAAAAAAAGACACGGTATAAGCCCTTTGTGCTGCCTACATTCAACTGCGATTAAATCATAATGAATTTCCTTTCTTTTCTAATAATTTTCATAAGTGCACTATCAATTTATTTGCAGCCTAAATCACTCGAGTCTGGATCTATATATATCCACCTTTCAACTGGACTCACATCCCACTGTCCCCTCAACTCAACACTCGTAAAGTTAACTCACCATCTCACCTGACAACGATTAAAACCTGCTCTGGCGTGCTAGAGGGGGAAAAGTGGTCCAAAACTAAAAAACAGGAAAATCGTGTTTCTTCATCTTAGTTTGCAGTTTGAGAAATGCACTGACACCTGCCTATTCAAAATTAGAATTTGTTGCTTGGGTTTTCTGCTCCTGCGATGGGTGTAACAACTTTCTGTCTTTCCATGTAAACTGGAATCTTGAGGAACTACTACAAGAAAAGGAAACTTTGTTATTCCAGTCAACAGCCCCAGATGCCGCCTTATCATTTCCTTCTTAGTTGAGTGGCATATTTGCTATATTATTGTTGATAAGCTACACACCTTGCATTTCACAGTATTCTGCCCTAGGATGTCCTACGTGATAACTCATATATAATGTGTTTATGACACATCCACTTATGAGCTGCTTTTTTCTTAATTGCTGATGTAAACTCTTTTCTCAACTATAATAACTTTTCATTACCACACACTCTCCGATTATCCTGCTAGCAGTGAACCTTGATACATGTTCAAGATCAATTTGTCTATGAAATGTTGTTTTTAACCAGCTTCTGTGTTCTATCCCAATGAATAGTTTGAATATCCCAGTTGCTGCCCAGGAAACCAGAGAGAATCCTCTTTTGTAAAGAGGGTTTCTAGTAAAAAGCTTGGTAGTTAGTCATCACTGAGGATGCATTTGATAATGTTTGGATAACTCCTTATTCAAAACTTGCAACTTGGCTGAAGGGACTGCAGCATGCCTTTCCTGTTCCATATTCGTTTTAAAACTGGTCCAGTTCTTTCCATCCCTCCTGCCATTGCCTTACTTTGGCATTATAATGGCTTGCCTGGGTTCCTTCAACTGTTCTATTCTGCCTTCCTTAAGACTATTCTTTATATTGCAGCTTAAGTGATTCTTTTTTTTTTTTTTGAGACAGAGTCTCACTTTGTTGCCCAGGCTGGAATTCAGTGGCGTGATCTCACCAACCTCCGCCTCCCGGGTTCAAGCAATTCTCCTGCCTCAGCCTCCCAAGTAGCTGGGGCTACAGGCGCCTGCCACACCCGGCTAAATTTTTTTGTATTTTTAGTACAGATGGGGTTTCACTATGTTGGCCAGGCTGGTCTTGAACTCCTGACCTCGTGATCCACCCACCTCAGGCTCCCAAAGTGCTGGGATTACAGGCGTGAGCCACAATTAGCCACTTATTAGCTATATAATCTTGGACACATTACTAAACCTTCCTAATAATCAGTTTTTTCATCTATAAACTAGTGATGATAATAATGTTTTGGGAAGATTTAATAAAATAAAAGCACATGGTGTTTAGCAGAGTTTCTGGCATATAGTAAATGCTTGCTAAGTACGCTATCACAGTGATGACCATTATTGGAAACACAGAGATGGTGTTGATGAGCAGCAGATCAGGCTTTCAGTTAAAGGTGAGAGGATCAGACTTGAATTTTAGAAAAATGTTTTATGCTGCAGGTAGCAAAGAGTTTAGAGGGAGGCAAGACTGAAGACAAGGAAACTGCCATTGGAGGATATTAAGGTAATCTAAGCAAACAATAATGTAGGCAGAACTAAGGTAACTGCAGCAGGGAGGGAAAGAATTGGAACATCTGAAAATGATTAAGGATGAGCTCTTAGCAAGACTTGGAAACTAATTAAATAAACTTGTTTAACCATAATGATAGCTAACCTAAGGGCAAGATGGTTTCTCTTGCTCAACTCGACTGGCCTGTGCTGTTAATCACCAGGCTATCTGAATGTGTTCTCCCTTGCTTAAAACTCGCTCTATCTCCCCAGACGTTCAGCAGTAGAGCCGGATTCCTGACCACAGCTTTCCAGGCCTTTGCTGATCAGTCCCAACTTAACCTATCCTGCCTCTTTTCCTCCTACAGCACCTTGTTCTCTCATCCCTAGGCCTTGTCTAAGATGGAAAACTGCCACTGCCTCCCACCCGCAACCGCTCCTCACTGTCCAAACCACCTCCTCATCCTTCAAAACTCAGCTCAAGGTGAAGGTCCTCTGAAAAGTCTTCCCCAACACACCAGCCTACACACTAATCCTCCTATATTCTTAGCTTCCTATAGGCATGTTCAACAAGAATATCAAGGAGAACTGTCACCGCTTAGACTTGAAAGCCAACCATCTCATTCCTCTTTCAGCCTCCGGCACAACAGTTAAACACTCAATAAACTCTGTTAAATGAAAGAAAAGGCAAATAAATGAGTAAAATAACAAACATTACATGTCAGTATGTCATTTTTAAAATTTAATTTTAATGGCTTTATTGAGGTATATTTGACAGTTTCACACTGGCAATTTTGCATGTTTACAGAATACAATCTAATGTCCTGACATATGTGTTTGTCAATGCAAATGAGAGACTGAGGCAAGAGTCTCAATCAATCCAGATCTATTGAGCCAGAGCTTGAAGGTGTGCCCAGGAAAGCCCTGAGTCACAGAAACGTGAGTCTATGGCCTGTGCTCCTTGGGAGAGGTTTCAGGAGACTCGGTATTTACACATTTCTTTAAGAGAAAAGGCACACAGAAAAAGGGGATAGGCAGTGAGGCAAATGATGACATTCTTATGATATTTTAATTGGTGTCCAGTAAATTCATGCTATACATGAGATAAGGCAAACATTTGAAAACAGGGAGTAAAGGAAGAATTAATTATGCAGACCTCTCAGGATAGGGAGAATAATGGATCTCATCTTTGTTTTGCACTTAGGAAGATAAAGCTTATAATTGACACCCTCAGTGTGAAATTTACCAGACTTTAGGTTCCTGGACAAGAAATTAGACTTAAGTTGCAGACTTAAAGTGACAGTTGACATGTCCTTGTTTATGGAAGGATTTATTATACACCTTGAAAGGTTTAGGAGTCAGGAAAGAATTTTTTTATGAGCAATTTGTGAGGGCAGTCATCTGGAGATACCTGAGACCTTTTCCTTTTGCAGGGATCTGGCTAATGTATAGCACTTTGACACAAGGTTTTGAAGTAACCAGGCTTAAATTTCCCTTTGGCATAATGAGTTTGGAGGTTTTGAGATTTTTTTATGTTCCTTTACAGTATACACCTATGAAACCATCACCAAAATCAAGATAGTGAACATATTCAGTGCTGCTGTGTAATTCCCTCCAGTTCTTCTCCCGTCTTTTTTTCTTTTTCTTTTTCTTTTTTTTTAATTCAACAGAATCTAGCTCTGTCACCCAGGCTAGAGTGCAGTGGCATGATCTTGGCTCACTACAACCTTCTCCCCTGTTCAAGCAATTCTCCTGCCTCAGCCTCCCAAGTAGCGGAGATTACAGGTGTGCACCATCACACCTGGCTAATTTTTGTATTTGTAGCAGAGACAGCGTTTCACCATGTTGGCCAGGCTGGTCTCGAACTCCTGACCTCAAGTGATCTGCCCGCCTTGGCCTCCCAAAATGCTGGGATTACAGGCATGAGCGATGGCACCCAGCCAGTCCTTCCCCCTTCTACCTCAACCATTCTTGGATTTCTGTCACTATAGATTACTTTGTTTTTTCTAGATTTTCATATGCATGCAATTGTATACAGTTTATACTGTTTTTGTCTTATTTCTTTCACTAGTAATTATTTTGATTCATCCATGTTTGCTGCATCAATAATTTCTTCCTTTATATTGCTAAGTAGTGTTTCATTGTATGTTTATATAAACTTGTTGAGCCATGCACCTGTTGACGGACATTTGAGTTCCTTCTTTTACTATTATAAATAAAGCTGTTTCTGAACATTCGTGTACAAGTCTTTGTATAGACTTATGCTTTCTTTCCTTTGCATAAATACCTAGGAGTGCAATGGCTAGATCATATAGTAAGTGTATGATTAACTGCAAACTTCTTCTAAAATGGTTGTTCTGGCCAGGCACCATGGCTAATGCCTGTAATCCTAACACTTTAGGAGGCTAAGGTGGGAGGATCACTTGAGGTCAGGAGTTCAAGAACAGCCTGGCCAACATGATGAAACCCTGTCTCTACTAAAACTACAAAAATTAGTCGGGCATGGTTGCAGGTGCCTGTAATCCCAATTATTCACTTGAACAGAGGAGACAGAGGTTGTAGTGAGCCAAGATCATGAAACTGCACTCCAGCCTGGATGACAGAGTGAGACTCCATCTCTTAAAAAAAAATAAATAAAATGGTTGTGTCGTTTTACATTTCCACCATCGCTGTATGAGATTTCCAATTGCTTCACATCCTAGCCAACACTTGCTATTGTCTGTTTACTTTTTTATTTTTCTTTTTTTTTTTTTTTGAGACGGAGTTTCGCTCTGTCGCCCAGGATGGAGTGCAGCAGCATGATCTCGGCTCACCGCAACCTCCGCCTCCTGGGTTCAAGCTATTCTCCCACCTCAGCCTCCCAAGTGGCTGGGATTACAGGCACCCGCCACCATACCCAGCTAATTTTTTGTAGTTTTAGTAGAGATGGGGTTTCACCATGTTGCCCAGGCTGGTCTCAAACTCCTGACCTCGGGTGATCTGCCTGCTTCATCCTCCCAACATGCTGGGATTACAGGTATGAGCCACTGTGCCCAGCCTGTCTTCTTTATTACTCCCATCCTAGTAGGCATAAAGTGGCATTACATTATGGTTTCAATTTGCATTTCCCTCAATGACTAACAATGTTTGATCATTTTTTCATGTGCTTATTTGCCATCCATATATCTTCTCTGGTAAAGTATCTATTTAAATTATGTCTCAGACCAGGCACAGTGGCTTAAACCTGGCTCACGCCTATAATCCCAGCACTTTGGGAGGCCGAGGCGGGCAGATCACAAGGTCAGGAGATTGAGACCACCCTGGCCAACATGGTGAAACCCCATCTCTACTAAAAATATAAAAATTAGCCAGGTGTGGTGGTGTGTGCCTGTAGTTCCAGCTACTCAGGAGGCTGAGGCAGGAGAATCACTTGAACCCAGGAGGCAGAGGTTGCAATGAGCTAAGATCACACCACTGTACTCCATCCTGGGTGACAGAGCGAGACTCCGTCTCAAATAAATAATAAATAAGTTAATTAATTTGTAAATGTATGTCTAATAACAGTTCAGTTTTATAAATTGTCCTTGAGATGCAAACAACAGATAAATTATACTCAAGCAAGTGTGATTCGCCTCTGTCCAGAATGTGCTTCTCCCTAGGTGTTTGTTTTCTTTTTTGAGACAGGGCCTCAATGATTCTGTCGCCCAGGCTGGAGTGCAGTGGTGCAATCTCAGCTCACTGCAACCTCTGCCTCCCAGGTTCAAGAGATTCTCCTGCCTCAGCCTCCTAAGTAGCTAGCATTACAGGCATGTGCCACCATGCCCAGCTAAGTTTTGCATTTTTAGTAGAGATGGGGTTTCATCATGTTGGCCAGCCTGATCTTGAACTCATGGCCTCAAGTGATCTAACCCACTTCGCCTTCACAAAGTGCTGGGATTACAGGCCTGAGCCACCGCACCTGGCCTCTCCCTAGACTTTTGAAGGAAGTTTGCAGTTTTGGGTTTTCAGGAGCTTCAGCTTCCTTCCAGCTTCTCTCTACCAAACGGCCCTACCAACAAATCCATGGCACTGTTGCCTGTGTAAATTTGTGTTTCCTTTTTTCAGTTCCTTATCTGCAGTTTGCACTTGTTGCTCCCTCAGCAACCAGGCAAACTTTTAAGCAGAGGTCACTCTGTCACACCTAAAAATCTGACAACAGACACTATAGAAGACCAGTTGGCTACAAATGGGAATGCTCACTCCCTGCAAAACCCAGAAATCTTCAGCCAACTAAGGCTGTGGTGCCATCTACTGATAATTTATCTTAACATTGGCCAAGTGTGTCTGAGCTAAAACGGTAAAAGCAAAAACAAAACTGAAACTTAAACAGAGTTATGTATAAAGAGCAAAGATTCTCACCCATGATGTTACTACATACTGGCACATTTCTTTAGTTGTAAGATATGATGGAATACTTATCACTGGTAATAAACAATTCAGGCTTAAAGTTTAAGAAAGATTTGGTATAATCTGTAACACATTCTCTCTCAATCTGTCTCTCTCGCACACACGTGCACACTCCACAACGAATCTACCAGCAAATCCAAAATACTGGATGTGCAGAATCTGACCACTGTTCACCACCTGCATTGCTTCCCTCTAATACAAATCACTATCATCTCTAGCTTGGGTTATTGTTGATGGGAGGATAAATTCTCCTCTATCCTCTACTCTCTTGGGATCTTCTAAGTCTGAGTTTTAGAATTAGATGGACATAAATCAGATTAACAGACAGTATACAAGTGTTACTAATTTTTACATGTACACGGAGACTCTCACAAGATGAAAGGGGTGAAGACCTGAAGAAAATGGCCAGGACAGAAAGCTTTTATACCTTTTAGACAGAGAAATGATAAATTTATGAAGAAATGAGAAGACAAAGGGATTTGGACTGGAGGCAGTAAATCGTGGGAGAAACACCAGGAGATACATGGTGATGAAGCCGCTACAGTGTCTGGGATACAAACCCGGGGTTTGTCTTCATGTGCCAGGAAAATTTACGACATGGACACACAGGAGTTTAGGAGGGGAGGTTTAATAGGCAGAAGAGAACGAGAAACAGCTTTCTCTACAGAGAAAGGGGTTTCCAATTGGAAAAGACAGGCAGGCAGTGGATGCACCAAAATTTACAGTCCGGACTGAGGAGGTGGTGTCTGATTTGCATAGGGCTCACCGATTGGTTCCATCAGGTATGACGTTTACATAGTGCGCAGGGGAAAGCTGGTCACACCACCCTAATCTTATGGAAATAGGCTTGCCTGTTGGTCAGCGCCATCTTGTCTGATCCTTATAGTACGCGTGGTTGACAGAGAAGGGAAGATGGAGCCTCCGACTTGAACATGTCTAGTCCCTAGTTCCTGCCGGCATTCACAAACAAGCTCCCAGCTTGCTTGTCTATGTCTGTAGCTTGACTTTACAGAATGCTCTTTGTTAGAAAATGATATGGGGCTGCTTTTCATGAAAAATGAAAGCCTTACCGAGGACTCCCATACCCTTACTAGCTACCTAAGTGACTTCTTCTAAACTCCTCTGTCAGTGAAGTGCAAAGCTAGTGAAAGATAAGTGTTTGTTTAGTAAGTTTATCTGTACAGGTCCATTGTAGCATCAATTCCCAGTCTCTGGAAATAAGGGTTATTTTCTCTTTCTGCTAAAGGAAGGCAATCGGCCAGGCGCAGTGGCTCATGCCTCTAATACCAACACTTCAGAAGGCGGAGGTGGCTGGATCAGAGTGGGTCTTGAGCCCGTGGGCCTTTGGGCTGGAACTACAGTTCGGGCTTTTCCGAGTCTCCTGTGTCCTGATTCACCCTGCAGATCCTGGGACTTGTCAGCTTCCATCATCATGTGAACCAATTCCTCCTCTCTCTCTCTGTCTCTCTCTCTCTGTACGTATACACACACACAACCTGTAGATTCCTCCTCACTCTCTCTCTCTTTATATATATATAAAGGTTACACACACACACACACACACACACACACACACAGGTTATATATATGTATTTACAACCTGTAGGTTTTGTTTTTCTGAAGAATCCTGACTGATATAGGCTACTTCAACAAGCATTCACAGCATGGACAGTGTCCCCTGGCACCACTGTATTTGCAGCAATAGGTAAGTGAAATTTAAGATTTTAGGACAAATGTGTCAAGGCTGCTGGTGAGTGGCTGGGACCAGAACAAAGAGAGTACCTCAAGTACAAGGTGCTCTTTGATCAGGCCAATGACCACTACGGGTTGCAGGGTTGTTTCCCTCCCAGTCAGCCCAGACAACCAAAAGGACATCATTTATGCCAGTGCTCCAAGCCACCCTTCAGCTCTTTTAGTTAAACCAACATGTATGGCTCTAGGACAGGCATGGTGGTGCATGCCTATTATCTCTGCACTTTGGGAAGCAGAGGTGGGAGGATTGCTTGAGCCCAGGAGTTAGAGGCCAGCCTGAGTAACATAGTGAAACCTCATCTCTACAAAAAAAAAAAAAAAAATTAGCCAAGCGTGGTGGAGCACACCTATAATCCTAGCTACTCAAGGGGCTGAGGTGAGAGGCTCACTTGGGCCTAGGCAGATGAGGCTGCAGTGAGCTGTGATCACGCCATCTCATTCCAGCCTGGGTGACAGAGGGAGACCCTGTCCCTAAAAATAAAATAAAAAAGCGAACAGCAAAAACCATTTATGGCTCTGGCATTTTCCACATTTGCTGAAGCATGTTCCCCGGCGCACACTAAGAACACGGAAACCTTGTCTGTGGTGCATAATGACCATCCGAGGAAAGGATCCCCAGCTAGCTTCATTGTCACAACTATCAAGAACTTGCTAGGGAGCCGGGTGCCGTGGCTCACGCCTATAATCTCAGCACTTTGGGAGGCCAAGGTGGGGGGATCACTTGAGGTCAGGCATTTGAGACCAGCCTAGCCAACATGGTGAAACCCCCTCTCTACTAAAAAAAAAAAATAGAAAAATTAGCCCTGCGTGGTGGTGTGTGCCTATAGTCCCAGCTACTCGGGAGGCTGACACAGGAGAATTGCTTGAACCCAGAAGGTGGAGGTTGCAGTGAGCTGAGATTGCACCACTGCACTCCAGCCTGGGTGACAGAGTGAGACCCTCCATCTAAAATAATAATAATAATAATCTATTAGGGGGAGATACTGTGGGAGAAACAAAAATGAGTAAGAGTTGGGTCCTGCCTTCATGGAGTTTTACTATGAATCTGAGTAGTTTCAAAGTATGTCTAATGACACTCAAAATAAGCCTTATGTTACGAAATGAATTCTGTAAGAGTGCAGAGCATAGAGGCTCTAAAGTCAAACTGTTCCACCACTTACTAGCTCTGTGAGCTTGATTAAGTGCCTTAACCTCTCTGTGCTTCAGTGAATTTGTCTGTAAGATGAGAGAACAAGGCCGGGCGCAGTGGCCCACACCTATAATTCCAGCACTTTGGGAGGCCACGGTAGGTGTATTGCTTGAGCTTAAGAGTTTGAGACCAGCCTGGGCAACATGGCAAAACCCCATCTCTATTAAAAATACAAAACAAAATAAAATTTAAAAATGAAAGAATAAGAAGTACCTACTTCATAGGTTGTGGTGAGGATTAAATGAGTCAATGCCTATAAGCTTCTTAAAGCAAGGCCTGGAACATAGAAAACTTTCTATCAATATTAATAATTATTATTATTATTTAAATGATCAACAAATATTGTGTCTCTGCATGAGTCAAAACAACCAAGATTTTTATAAACTTGGCTCATCTCTTGGTTATTTCGGGAGTTGGAATATGTCCCTGCACAGAAACATTGCAATAGATGACACTTGGTTTCCAGGCTCTCAGACAAAACGCTCTCTAAGCCATGCTATCACTTGAGACTGGCATGTTTTCAGTTTAAGGACAAATTGAAGACCATTCTATTGTAATAACCAAAAATAAAACGGCATACTGATAAAAAGAGAACCAGCAGCGTTTTATTTACCTTGAAAGTTGGTAATTTAAGAAAAACAGGGTAGATTTTACCGGGAGGAAGAGGAATATAACGATTTTTGACAAGATGAAAAGAAACATCTGGGTACTTGAAAGATTTTAGAGGTTGAGGCTCAAGTATTTTTCAGAAAGTCTTATTTCACCCTGGGACTTACATGGCTTTTCTTCCCCCGGCCATTGCTAGAAGTGGTTTTGCACCTCCACACGGTATTAAAAGCGACAGAAGAGGACAAAAGGAAGATGTGTATACAGAAGGGAGAAATAAATTATCTGAAATGGAATTAACTCAGCTTTAAGAAATAAGGGCAGGATGGAGAGTCTTCAAGAGGAAATATAAAATATTCCCAGCAGCCCCGACCTCTATACCTTCAATGATTGTGTTACCAGAAAAATGTCTCCATCCAGACCCCAAGAGAGGGTTCTTGGGTCTAGAGCAGGAGGGACTTCAAAATGAGTCACAGAGTGCAGTGAAAGAAGCAGCGTTATCAGAAACTACTCTATTAGAGTAGGGCATCCTCAGAAAGCAAGAGGAGGAATGCCTCGACTTTGTTGTTTGTTTTCTTTCTATGGAGATCTTGTCTACAAAGGCTAAGCTAAGCTGTGTCGGTGTGCGGGTGAGCAGACAGCATGACTGAATGTATGACTCTATTGATTTAAAGAAAACTGGCCTTGACATTCTAGTGTGTGGAGACATCAAAGCATAACTATTATCTTGAAAACAGAGATTGTTATGGGTATTGCACATCTAGACTCTCAGCTGTTGTAGGAGTGTGTCCTTGCAGGTATCTCAGGCTGTCTCCTCCGCTGTAAGCAGCCCATGACTGTGGGTTGTGGCTGGCAAATAATGTGCTTTGCTAGTTCTCAAGATGGAGCTGAACTTAAAATGGCACTACTCTTGCCCTCCTAGGCTCCTGCTTCCCTAACACTCCCCCTGCTACTTATGAGGGAACCCTTAATCTTTTTGGTTTTGGTTTTTTTTGTTTGTGTTTTTGAGACAGGATCTCGCTCTGCCACCCAGGCTAGAGTGCAGTGGTGTGATCTCAGCTCACTGCAACCTCTGCCTCCTAGGCTCAAGTGATTCTCGTGCCTCAGCCTTCCAGGTAGCTGGGATTGCAGGTGCACCAGCTAAGAGAACGCTTAATTTTAAGAAGAGAGAAGGGCGAAGGTCATCCTTCTGTAACTTCTTCCTGCTGATAGTGAGCATCGATTGCTGAGACCAGTCCTTTCATGAAAGCATGCAGTGAGTGTCCTCAGGGAGCCAGGTGGTTCCTTGCCTGAGCAATGTCCCAACAGTTTCTATAAAGGTAAAATATGAAATTAGTAAATAGATGGGCAAATAAGTCGCTGAGCTATTTTATCTTGCAACCCCACACAAGTACAACAGAAGTAAAAAACCCAGCAACTTACAATAATAAGCATTTCCAAGTACTGGTTAGCTAACGAAACCAGGCCATTATGAGGTCTCAAGACAGAGAATCAATGCCGTAATGTGAGTTTCCAAGGAACTCATAGCCTGGGATACATTATGGGAATATGCAGGAATATAAACACAGCATTCAGTTTTGATCAAGGCAAAAGTTCCTCTTTGGGCTGTACTTAAAATGTCTAAAGCCATACAGTTTTGGTTTTTTTTTTTTGAGACTGAGTCTTGCTCTGTCTCCAAGCTGGAGTGCAGTGGTGAGATCTCAGCTTACTGCAACCTCTGCCTCCTGGGTTTAAGCAATTCTCCTGCCTCAGCCTCCAGAGTAGCTGGGACTACAGGTGCATGCTACCACACCTGGCTAATTTTTGTATTTTTAGTAGAGACGGGGTTTCTCCATGTTGATCAGGCTGGTCTTGAACTCCTGACCTCAGATGATCTGCCTATCTTGGCCTCCCAAAGTGCTGGGATTACAGGCGTGAGCCATCGTGCCCGGCTAGCCATACAGTTTTGTAGAGTCATTTTTCTTATTTGGTAAGTTTCTTCTGTCAGAAGGGTGACAGTCTGATGAATATTATTAAAAGCTACAGTGGGCTGGGTCTGGTGGCTTACATCTATAATCCCAGCACTTTGGGAGGCTGAGGTAGGTGGATTATTTGAGTTCAGGAGTTTGAGACCAACCTGGCCTGATCAACATGGTGAAAACCTATCTCTACTAAAAAAACAAAAATTGGCCAGGCATGGTAGTGCACGCCTGTTGTCCCAGTGACTCAGGAGGCTGAGGTTAACCTGAGAGGTGGAGTTTGCAGTGAGCCAAGATGGTACCAGGCACCACTGCTTTTCAACCTGGGTGACGGAGTGAGACTTCCTTTCAAAAATAAATAAATAAAAACTCGGCCAGGGCTTCTGCTTGTTTTTGTTTGTTTGTTTGTTTTTGAGATGGAGTCTCGCTCTGTCACCCAGGTTGGAGTGCAGTGGCATGATCTTGGCTCACTGAAACCTCCGCCTCCCGGGTTCAAGTGATTCTCCTGCCTCAGCCTCCCAAGTAGCTGGGATTACAGGTGTGTGCCACCACAGTGGCTAATTTTTGTATTTTTAGTAGAGACAGGGTTTAGCTATGTTGGCCAGGCTGGTCTCTAACTCCTGACCTCAGGTGATTCGCCTGCCTCAGCCTCCCAAAGTACTGGGATTGCAGGCATGAGCCACCGTGCCCAGCCTGAAGAGAAGCTATTGATCCTCTATTGGCTCACAGGAGTATTCCAGAACGGCAGTCCCTGTGTGAGATGCCTGTGGGGTGTAGCTCCATGAGAGATAGGGTTAATTCTGGATAAGTGTACTCAACTTCATATTAATATTCACAAAGCGCCTTTTGTACCTGTCCCAAATTAATAATGTATATTTGCGCCGGGTGCAGTGGCTCATGCCTGTAATCCCAGCACTTTGGGAGGCCGAGGCAGGTGGATCATGAAGTCAGGAGATTGAGACCATCCTGGCTAACATGGTGAAACCCCGTCTCTACTAAAATACAAAAAACTAGCCAGGCGTGGTGGCATTCAGTAGGCTGAGGCAGGGGAATCACTTGAACCCAGGAGGTGGAGGTTGCAGCCAGCTGAGATTGCACCACTGCACTCCAGCCTGGCGACAGAGCAAGACTCTGTCTCAAAAAAAAAAAAAAAAAAAAAATATATATATATATATATATATATATATATATATTTGCAATTGGTGGCTCTTTTTACCTATTAGAAAATCCGCAGTCAAGAAGGCCTCCTGCCAGATGCAGTAGCTCACGCCTATAATCCTAGCACTCTGGGAGACCAAGGCAGGTGGATCACCTGAGGTCAAGAGTTCAAACTAGCCTGGCCACATAGTGAAACCCCATCTCTACTAAAAGTACAAAAATTAGCTGGGCATGGTGACACAGGCCTGTAGTCTCAGCTGCTGGGGAAGCTGAGGCAGAAGAATCACTTGAACCTGGGAGGCAGAGGTTGCAGTGAGCCACGATCGCACCACTGCACTCCAGCCTGGGCGACAGAGTGAGACTCCATCTCAAAAAACAAAAACAAAAACAAAAACAGGCCTACCATACATTAATTGGAAAGGACTTAGCTGTAAATCTGTCTCTGGGTTGGCTCAAACCGGCAATAAGGCTACAGTAGCAGGGAAAGCTGTGACTGTGACTGTCACTGTGACATTTCCTGACAGTCCTTTTTACAGTATTTTTTCTTTTTTTCTTCTCTTTCCTTTTTACAGTTTAATTTGCTCTCTCTACTTTGCCAGAGGATTGGGGTGTCCATGCAGAATGAAGACAATATTGAATTCTCAGAGCTAAAGATGTGTAATGGGTTATGGCTGCAGTAAAGGAGGGGCTATTATCATTTTGGACACTCTCAGACAACCTAAACCTAGGATGATTTCTTTTTTTTTTGAGATGGAATCTAACTGCGACACCCAGTGCAATGGCTGGAGTGCAATGGCGCAATCTCAGCTCACTGCAACCTCTGCTTCTGGGTTCGCGTGATTCTCCTGCCTAAGCCTCTCAAGTAGCTGGGACTACAGGCGTGTTTCACCATGCCTGGCTAATTTTTGTACTTTTAGTATAGATGACGTTTCACCATATTAGCCAGGATGGTCTCGAACTCCTAACCTCAAATGATCCTCCTGCTTCAGCCTCCCAAAGTGTTGGGATTACAGGCATGAGCCACCATGCCCAGCCAGGGTGATTTCTTTTTTTTTTTTTTTCCGAGACAGAGTCTTGCTCTGCCCCCAGGCGCCAGGCTGGAGTGCAGTGGTGGGATTTCGGCTCACTGCAACCTCCGCCTCCTGGTTTCAAGATATTCTCCTGCCTCAGCCTCCCGAGTAGCTGGGACTACAGGCGCACACCACCACGCCCAGCTAATTTTTGTATTTTTAGTAGAGACGGGGTTTCACCATGTTGGCCAGGATGGTCTTGATCTCTTGACCTCATGATCCGCCCACCTCAGCCTCCCAAAGTGCTGGGATTACAGGCGTGAGCCACCGTGCCCGGCGCCAGGGTGATTTCTTTAGCAGGCATTTGGAGACCTGTAGGGCCTCTTCAGACCCAGCTGGAAAGCCTCAATCCCAACAAGTAAAAGTACCACCAAATAGTAACAAATATCTGAAGCCCCAACAGTAAGGCATTTGAGTAAAATCTAGTTGCCAGTCTT
Source organism: Cacajao melanocephalus (assembly GCA_963573385.1). Classification (NCBI taxonomy): domain Eukaryota; kingdom Metazoa; phylum Chordata; class Mammalia; order Primates; family Pitheciidae; genus Cacajao; species Cacajao melanocephalus. The sequence goes on from CAUYLG010022677.1 coordinate 22,939, forward strand.
CACCAGGACAAGTTCCTCTATATTGGACAGGTTTGACTAGAGGTAAGGGCAAAGACTGATTACCTGGATTATTTCAGGTACAAATCTCATAAGCCTGAGTCACTTGTTTGTCTTAATAAGACTTTTGCCTATAAATAGGTGAGACATCAATAGACATAAAGAATCTCTCCCCAGGTGAGTAGAATCATGGAAGTATTTGACTATTTTCCATGGATTTGCACCTGGTATGAACAACCTATCATTATCACTAACTCACCTGCTGGAAGGATCTTGAGCCAAACCATGCTTTCAGCCCATGCTTCCTTCCCCTTCTCCCTCTCCTCCCCACCTCGTCTCCCTCCTTTTCTTTTTCTTCTCCTCCTCCTCCCCCTCCTCTCCTTTCCCTTCTTTTCTCCTTCTCCTTCTTTCTTCTTCTTGCTTCAGAGTTTCACTCTTGTTGCCCAGGCTGGAGTGCAGTTTCCATGATCTCCACTCATTGCACCCTCCACCTCCCAGGTTCAAGCAATTCTCCTGCCTCAGCCTCCCGAGTAGCTGGGAGTATAGGCATGTGCCACCACACCCGGGTAATTTTGTATTCTTGTTCTTCTTTAGCATGTTCTGGTTCTGCTATTACTGGGGCAGTGGGCACCAACCTGCCTATAGGTTCTGCTGGTTCCTCTAATGCAGCAGCTTTGGCTGCTGCACCTGCAAAAGAATTTCTTTTTGTTGTATTAGAGTTCCCCTTTAGATGCTGCCTGCAATGAATTACAGCTACTTCTCTTAGTAGAAGAATAGCATCTAGCAGGCTTAGATTTGACTAAATATGCTTTATGGGAGAGCCCTTGATATTCAGAAGCCCTTGTTCCTTTCAGATAGCAGGGCATGGAGCACTAAAAATGCATATTTTTAGTCAATGTACATTTTCAGCTTTAAATCCTTCCCTAATTGCAGGGTCCTGGTGAGGGCCACTAGTTCTGCCTTTTGAGACAAAGTAGAAGTTAATAAGACTCCTGCCTCGATTATCTCACATTGACAGACAGTAGCATATCCAGCCTTTCTGGTTCCTTGATGCATAAAGCTGCTCCCATCAGCAAAAAAAATTCTGCCCTGGCGTTGTGTATAGGTTCATCTTTTGAATCTGGTCTGCCAGAATAAACTTGTTCTATAACTCATACACAGGAGTGATTTAAAGGGTCCGTGGATTCTGGCAAATAGGTTGCAGGGTCTTTTTGGTTTTGTCTTTTTTTTTTTCTTTTATTTCAACCCCAGTATTCAAGCAACATTGGAGTTGCAGGGTTTAAAGTCTGACATATTTTAAGAGTTATGTTTGGAGTAGCCAACAGTAATGCTTCATATTTTAATAAGCAGCCTCCTGTCATCCTCTGATGTCCTTCAGCCTCTAAGAACCCCTGAATGTGATGTGGGGTCAACACTTCCAGGTGGTGGCTCAGTGTTTGTTTAGTGGCTTCATCTAAGAAGGCAGTAGCTGCAGTGGCCCTGAGACATCCTGGCCATCCCATGGCCACAGGATCCCATTGCTGAGAAAAATAAGCCACCAGGCTGGGCGTGGTGGCTCATGCCTGTAATCCTAGCACTTTGGGAGGCCGAGGCAGGCGGATTGTGAGGTCAAGAGATCAAGACCTTCCTGGCCAAAATGGTGAAACCCCATCTCTACTAAAAATACAAAAATTAACCAGGTGTGGTGGTGCGAACCTGTAATCCCAGCTTCTCGGGAGGCTGAGGCAGGAGAATGGCTTGAACCTGGGAGGCAGAGGTTACAATGAGCTGAGTTTGTGACATTGTACTCCAGCCTGGTGACAGGGAAAGACTCTGTCTCAGGAAAAAAAAAAAAAAAAGAAAAAGAGCCACCAGCTGTGGAATGTCCCCTAACTATTGAATAAGGACACCCAGGGCTGTTCCTTGTTTTTCAGCTTACATAAAGAAGGAATACCCAGTACTTTGGGATCTGAGGTGGGCAGATCACCTGAGGTCAGAAGTTCGAGACCAGCCTAGCATGGAAACCCCATCTCTACTAAAAATAAGCCAGATGTGGTGGCATATGCCTATATTCCCAGCTACTTGGGAGGCTGAGGCAGGAGAATCTCTTGAACCCAGGAGGCGGAGGTTGCAGTGAGCTGAGATTGTGCCACGGCACTTCAGCCTGGGCGACAGAGTGAGACTCAGTCAAAAAAAAGAAATATATATATATGTATTTGAAAATTGTGAAATAAAATTAAGAATTTGTATCCATTTTAATTATCTGGAAATGGAAATCCCCATAACATGTACATTCACATAGAGTATATAAATCCAACTTTTTCACTTGATTTTCAGAAATACTGTGCATATGTACAAGAGTAAAGGCATGGTCTGACCAGGCACTGTGGCTCCCTGTAATCTCAGCGTTTTGGGAGGCTGAGGCGGGTGAATCACTTGAAGTCAGGAGTTCAAGACCAGCCTGGGCAGCATGGTGAAACCCCCGTCTCTACCAAAAATACAAAAATTAGCCTGGCATGGTGGCAGGTGCCCATAATCTCAGCTACTCAGGAGGCTGATGCGGGAGAATTGCTTGAATCTGGGAGACGGAGGTTGCAGTGAGCCGAAATCGCCCCTGCACTCCAGCCTGGGCGACAGAGCAAGACTCTGTCTCAACCAACCAACCTACCAACCATCCAACCAGCCAACCAACCAACCAACCAACCAATCAAGCAAAGAGTATAAAGGCATAGCTGGTACAAAGCCAGGAAGAATGCCAGGCCGGGTGGCTCCCACGTTGGTCACCAGGGGGCACCATCAGCTCATAACTCTCTGGATCTGGGACCTATACACGCAAGAGAGACATTTTTAGTGTGGTTTGAGAAGTAAAAAGCAACCTGCTGTTTAATATGTTCATTCAATAGGTCTTTTGCAAATTACTGTTTGTAACCTAGAGAGTGAGAGACATTCAGGATGTAATTAGGTTTTTGCTATTTCACTAACATACCTCGTACAAATGCTTTTTTTTTCTTAAGTACACCATTATACTAAAGAGGAAAATGCTTTTAAATGTGGTCTTGAGGTTAATTGACTCTCACTTCTCCTTTCTTTGAAGGGCCTGCAGAACTCTTTCAGTTCTGACATGGCCCCAGTAGTTTTTTGGTTTTGTTTTGGTTTTTTGAGATAGGGACTTTCTCACCCAGGCTGGGGTACAGTGGCACCATCATAGCTCACTGCAGCCTCTGCCTCCCAGACTCAAGTAATCCTCCTACCTCAGCCTCCTGAGTAGCTGAGACTAGAGGCATGCGCCATCATGCCCAGCTATTTTTTTGGGGTTTTTAAAATTTTGTTTTGTTTTTGTTTTTTTGTAGAGACAGGGTTTTGCTCTATTGCCCAGCCTGGTCTTGAACTCCTGAGCTCAAGCAATCCATCCATGTTGGTCTGCCAAAGTGCGGGATTACAGGCATGAGCCACCTAGTAGTTTTTATCTGGAGACATCTCATCTCTTTGAAGTCTGAAACGCCAAATCTAAGTAAGAATCTGACTTTAGATTTTGATGTCTTTAAATTAGATAAACTAGCTGATGCGGTGGTTCAAGCCTATGATCCCAGCACTTTGGGAGGTCAAAGTGGGAGGATCGCTTGAGTCCAGGAGTTCAAGACCAGCATGGGCAATGATAAAACCCCTCTCAATAAACAAAATAAATAGCTAAATTAGATAAACTGTTGCACTTAGTATTTATCTGAGCCGGTGGTATTTATGTCAAGATGGGGTCAGATTCTAGACTAAATCAAACTCTCAGTCAAGAAAATGGCCTCTTGCCCTGTGATGCCCTCTGCCATGTTATGCTGTGGTAGAGGCCCTCACCAGATTTGGCTCAAAAACTGTGGACTTTCAAACCTCCAGAACTGTAAGAAATACATTTATTTTAAAATAGGTTTAAAAGGCTGGGCGTGGTGGCTCACGCTGCAATCCCAGCACTTTGGGAGGCTGAGGTGGGTGGATCACCTGAGGTCAGGGGTTCGAAGCTAGCCTGGTCAACATAGCGAAACCCTGTCTCTACTAAAAATACAAAAATTAGCCAGGTGTGGTGGTGGGCACCTGTAATCCCAGCTACTCAGGAAGCTGAGGCAGGAGAATCGCTTGAACCCGGGAGGGGGAGGTTATGGTGAGCCGAGATCGTGCCATTGCGCTCCCGCCTGGGCAGCAAGAGCGAGACTCTGGGGAATCAATTAATTAATTAATTAATTAAATTAATTAAAATAAGGTGGCTGCCATTCAGTTCCACGCGATTCCAGTGGCTCTGCGCCCATGAGAACACAGTGTGTCTACATCGTGGCCGTAGGGCCCTCTTCTCTTGCGCTGATGCGGTCAAACAGTTTGCTTTTCCCTTTCAGCATATTTCCTCTTGCTGACAATCTGGGTTTTGATTTTGCTTTTTGCTTTTGTTTTCTTTTTCTCTCTTCTTTGGTGCTGTGCACAGCGATGGCGTCCTACGCTGCCACACTCCCAGCAGATTGTTGCACAATGAACAATACGTTGCCATCCATTCAGTCATAATGAGCAGATTCGGCACAAGGGTGCGATGGAGGCATATGGTTTCATGAAAAGAGCTTTTGGGTCACTGAGGTTATTTTAACAGATGGCAGTGGAATCTATTAAATGTGGGCTTTATTGGCTAATGTCTCAGTGAGTCCATCTCCAAGTGTGGAGATGCCCTCTGGTAGTGCCTCAGATGCACCACAGTATGAATGACTGCCTCATTTGGCAGTCACTCACCTGCCTCTCTGTATATCTCACATGGCGTTCCTCCCCAGGTGGTTGTGGTTCCCATGCCAGTGAAGAGTAAGGAAGACACAGCATAGTATATGGACAGGATAAACTAGGCTGGGGTAGCAACCCAACCCTGAATGCTCAGTGGCTTAATGCTATGAAAGTTTGGTTCTCATTTATGCTGATGTTCCTGGTCAGAGGGTTCACCAGAGCAACTCTTATTTATTTGGAGGAAAATTTGTATTGTTTTAATTACTTTTATGTACAGAAAACTCAACAGTGTACATTTAACCCAGTTTAGTGGCAAGTTCTTTAGCCTTTGCCTTTTCGAGCTTGGCGATGCGAGCCACAGACTTGGGACCCAGGACATTGCCTCCCCAGTGACGGTGGATCTCATCGTATCTGTTGTTGTAATTGGTCCTGATAGCTTCCACTAGCTTAGCCGAAGTGCCTTTGTCTTCCGAGTTAACCTGTGTGAAGGCGACAGTGGTGCAGGTCTTCCTGTGGACTAGACGTCCCAGTCTTGCCTTCCCCTTGGTAATGCAGTAAGGGACTCCCATTTTACGACACAGGGCAGGCAAGAAGACAACCAGTTCGATGGGATCCATGTTGTGTGCAGTCACCACCAGCTGAGCTTTCTTGTTCTCCACCAAGGTGGTGACGGTGTTAACTCCTGCTTGAAGGACAGGTGGTCTCTTAGTGGGGACGTCCCCTTTGCCAGCAGCTTTCTTCTCGGCCTGGGCCTACTGCCTCTGCTTCTTCTCTTGCTTTGTCTCTGGTCTGTACTTGTGGGCCAGCTTAAGTAGCTGAGTAGCTGTTTGGCAGTCCAGGGCCTGGGTGAACTAGTTAATTGCAGGAGGCACTTTCAGCTGCTTATAGAAGATGGCTCTCTGCTGCTGCAACCTGGTAGAGCAGGGCCATTTCACAAAGCGGGTGAGGTCTCTTTTGGGCTGGATGTCCTGTCCAGTGCCAAAATTCTTAGGCCTTTTCTCAAACATGGAATTCACCACTTTCTTGGCCTCCTGCTTCTTCACGACAGCAGGGGCTGGAGCCACCTTCTTTCCCTTGGCTTTCTTTCCTTTTGGCATCTTGGGTGGTGGGAGGAGAGCTATCTATCTATCTATCTATCTATCTATTTATTTATTTATTTATTGACGTGGTTTCACCATGTTAGTCAGGCTGGTCTCAAACTCCTGATCTGCCCGCCTTGGCCTCCCAAAGTGCTGGGATTACAGGCGTGAGCCACTGCGCCCGGCCCAGAGCAACTCTTCTCTAAGCAGCAAATTCAGGGATCAGAGCTTCTCCCATCCTGTGCGTCTGCCATCTTGGGACCTTTATTTTCAGCCATGCAGATGAAGAGAAGGCCAGCCTGAGAGACTATGAGAGGTGCTTTATGCAAGGGAGGACTGGGAAATGTAGTTTTCTTTTGCATGAAAAAATGAAACAGTTTGACCAATACCTAAAATTATCACATAGAATCTGCCACGATCATTAGTTATCATTTAGCCAACCAATAAAGTCAAATAACTTTCTTGGATTGGTGCCATGGCTCATGCCTGTAATCCCAGCACTTTGGGAGGCCAAGGTGAGAGGATTGCTTGAGCCCAGGAGTTCAAGGCCAGCTGGGACAACATAGTGAGATTCCCCTCACTACTTAAAAATAACTTCCTGTAAATATCCATTTCATTTTTCCACTTCAACTTGTTGAATTGTATAAAATTCCTAATGACAAGAAGAAATGAAATAAAGCTTTTCACAGGCGGGTGTTGAACAGTGAGAACACATGGACACAGGGAGGGGAGTATCACACAGTGGGGTCTGTGGGGGAGGAAGTAGGGGATGGACAGCGGGGGGGTGGGGAATTGGGGAGGGATAACACGGGGAGAAATGCCAGATACAGGTGATGGGGAGGAAGGCAGCAAACCACACTGCCATGTGTGTACCTATGCAACAATCTTACATGTTCTTCACATGTACCCCAAAACCTAAAATGCAAAAAGAAAAAAAGAAATTCTGATTTATTCAGGTAAAAAAAAAAAGAAATAAAACTTTTATATTCTGAAGACATTAAAAACATTTTAATCTACATAAACATTTTAATCTATATAAGATTTCTTGCAATACTTTTTTTCTTTCATTTTTTTTTTTAAGAGACAGGGGTCTCAGTATGTTGCCCAGGCTGGTCTCAAACTTCTGCACTCCAGTGATCCTCTACCTTCAGTATCCCAAAGTGCTTGGTTTATAGGTGTGATCCACTGTGCTTGGCTGATTTCCTGGAATATCTCTTAATCTGGGAGAATATTCTAATTATAGACCACCCTCCATAGACGGAAGAATACTGACCTTACCACCCCTACCCCACCACTCCCACCTTTAGATTTCAGCCCATGTTATAATTTCAACCTACACCTGCTTGTAGAGCTGTGCTTCTCCACGGCTGCAAAAGCTTAATCCTCCCATACACAACAGAGAGCATTAAACTAGGGCAATGTTTCCAAGTTTTCAGCAGATATTAATCTTTGTGATTCAGAAATGAGAGATCACACTGTAATCCCAGCACTTTGGGAGGCCGAGGTGGGCAGATCACCTGAGGTCAGGAGTTTGAGATCAGCCTGGTCAACATGGTGAAACCCGTCTCTATTAAAAGTACATAAATTAGCCAGGTGTAGTGGCACGCACTTGTAATCCCAGCTACTCAGGAGGCTGAGGCAGGAGAATCGCTTGAACCTGGGAGGTGAAGGTTGAAGTGAGCCGAGATCATGCCACTGCACTTTTCACCCTAGGTGACAGAGTGAGACTTTTTTTCCCCTCAGAAAAAAAAGAAATCTCCAGCATAAGAACGTGACAAAACCCTGTCTACAAAAACTACAGAAAAAAAAATCACTGAATGTGCTACTGGGCACCTGTAGTCCCAGCTACACAGGAGGCTGAGGCAAGAGGATCACTTGAGCCAGGGAGGCAGAGGTTACAGTGAGCTGAGATTGCGCCATTGCACTCCAGCCTGGGCAACAGAGTAAGACCCCGTCTCCAAGAAAAGCAAAGGAAAGGAAAGGAGAAGAGAGGGAAAGGGAGGGAAGGGGAGGGGCGGGGAGGGGAGAGGAACGGAAATCTCATGTCAAATAATCATAACAGAAGCTAAAGTACATAACAATGACATCTATTTTCATTGCCATGTTGCTGTAGAGAGTAGTTATTGGTGGTTATTGGATTTTTTTTTTTTTGAGACAGAGTCTTGATCTGTTGCCGGGCTGGAGTGCAGTGGCACCATCTTAGCTCACTGGCCAACTCTGCCTCCCTGGTTCAAGCGATTCTCCTGCCTCAGCCTCCCTAGTATCTGGGACTACAAGCACGCACCACCATACCCAACTAATTTTTGTATTTTTAGTAGAGACGGGGTTTCACCATGTTGGCCAGGATGGTCTCGATCTCTTGACCTCGTGATCCGCCCACCTCGGCCTACCAAAGTGCTGGGATTACAGGCGTGAGCCCACGCCCGGCCCTTTTTTTTTTTTTTTTGAGACATTGTCTCACTCTTGTCACCCAGGCTAGAGTACAGTGTCGCAATCTCTGCTCACTGTAGTCTCTCCCTCCCTCCCACCTCAGCCTCCCGAGTAGCTGGCATTATAGGTGCACACCTAGCTAATTTCTGTATTTTTGTAGAGATGGATTTTGCCATGTTGCCCAGGCTGGTCTGGAACTCCTGAGCTCAAGCAATCTGCTGGTCTTGGCCTCCCAAAGTGCTGGGATTACAGCTGTGAGCCACCACGCCCAGCCTGGTTATTGTCTTTAGTCTGCTATAGTCATACTATGTAGATTTGGGTTTCCACTTCATATATTTATTATGCATTCATGTGACCAAAGAAGTTCCAGATGTGTGCTGCTATCATTATTTCATCTGGGCCACAGTCCTGAATTGTTACACAGCACATACCTCTAGAAATAATAAAAAAAGTTACAACAAAAATACACTTTTTTTTTTCTTTTTATTGAGACAAAGTCTCGCTATGTCACCCAGACTGGAGTGCAGTGGTGTGATCTTGGCTCACTGTCAACCTCTGCCACCCATGTTCAAGTGATTCTCCTGCCTCAGCAGGTTTGTTACATAGGTAAATGTGTAAACATATGCCATGGTGCTTTCCTGCACAGATCACCGCATCACCTAGATATGAAGCCTTGCATCCATGAGCTACTCTCCCTGATGCTCTCTCTCCTCCCACCCCCAACAGCTCCCCCCGCCCCCTGTGTTGTTTCCCCTATGTGGTCATGTGTTCTCATCATTTAGCTTTCACTTACAAGTGAGAATATACAGTGTTTGGTTTCCTGTTCCTGTGTTAGTTTGTTGAGGATAACAGCTTCCAACTCCATCCATGTTCCTGCAAAGGACATAATCTCGTTCCTTTTTTTTTTCCGTTTTTTTAGAGAAAGAGTCTTGCTCTGTTGCCTAGGCTGGAGTGCAGTGGCACTATCACAGCTCATGGTAGCCTCGACTTCCTGGACTCAGGCTATCCTCCCACCTCAGCCTCCTGAAGAGCAATAATTTAATTGTCTGGACAATTTTACCCTTCATCTCCAGGGCCTAAGCAACACAGAAGTAAACTTTGGGAAGAAGAGCTTTGGTGGAGATGCTTCTGGAGTTCCTTTTCCCATTCAAAACCTAATGGTAGGAACACAATCTCTGCTGACCCATCAATGCCACTTTCAGGTCTATGTAAAGCCACAGGGACCTGCCTGGGCTTGAGCTCTCCCAGCTGGGAAATTAGTATGGTAAAACATTAGCCCAAAGGACAGAACCTTTTCTCCGTAGAATGGGAGTTGCAGCGGGGGAGTTGGCAGTGTGAAGAAGAAAGAGGCCGAGCACAGTGGCTCACGCCTGTAATCCCAGCACTTTGGGAGGCCGAGGCCGGTGGATCATCTGATGTCAGGAGTTTGAGACCAGCCCGACCAACACTGTGAAACCCCGTGTCTACTAAATGCAAAAAATTCGCCGGGCGTGGTGGCGCATGCCTATAATCCCAGCTACTCGGGAGGCTGAGGCAGGAGAATTGCTTGAACCTGGGAGGCGGAGGTTGCAGTGAGCTGAGATCATGCCATTGCACTCCAGCCTGGGCAACAGACAGAGCGAGATGCCATCTCAAAAAAAAAAAAAAAAAGAGAGAGAGAGAAAGAGAAGAAGAAATTCGAGGAAGCAATCACAGGAGTGGTCTTTCCAGAACCAGCCAAAGTCAGAGCACCCTCCATTACAGGATGTATCCACGGGAGCCACACGGGAAAGCATTGAGTTCAGGTGCGCAGGTGGGGCCAGGCTCGTGTTGAAGCTCACCAGCCCCTTTGGTTCACCTGCAGCCACAGTCAGCTTTATGATTTGGGTTTATATACCCTGGGGAACTGTGGTCTAGATACAAGGCCATTAGGAGGGGGTTATAGTAGGATTTGAGTTTACGTTAGATGACTTGGGGAAGGGTCCAACAGAGTGAGGCCTGCTCTGGACTGGGTGCAGTCAGATAAGTGTGGGCAATTTGGTGATTATCTTAATTTTTTTTAGGAAGTGGCAGGAACCAAGCCCCACTCAAAATGTCATTGATAAAGAAGCCTCAGCTGCTCGTAGTGGCCAGGAAAGGAAGGTGCTTGGTTGTTTCTGTAGTTGACATGGTACGTGCACTTGTTTCTGTCTGTGCTGAAGGCACAGGCGTGATTACTCACTGATCTCCTTGGTTTCACTCCATTGCATTAGACATTGCTTTTCTGTGAAGTGGTCTGTGTTTGGCAGGTGAACACTGTAGGGGAGAAAACATAATATTTATTCCTTTTCTTTTGTAGGTTTTCAGAGATAGTCTCCTGAAAACAAAAGCTAGATTAATAAAATAAAAACAAGCAGAAATGTATTAATGCATGCTATAGCCATCTCACCGGAGAGCCTTCAGTTCAAAAATATTTCTCTCTCAAGGCAGTGGCTTAGGGGCTTTGCTTAAATCATAGTTTAACAAAGAGCCATAAATCCTACATAGTGACAAGACAAAAGAGCAGTTCCAGTCTTTTAAGAGGTGGGAAAATCTGGTGTGACGGTTAATACTGACTGTCAACTTGATTGAATTGAAGGATACAAAGTATTGATCCTGGATGTGTCTGTGAGGGTGTTACCAAAAGAGATTAACATTTGAATCTGGGCTAGGGAAGGCAGATTCACCCTTAATCTGGTGGGCACAATCTAATCAGCTGCCAGCGAATAGAAAGCAGGCAGAAAAACACGAAGAGGTGAGACAAGCTTAGCTTCCCAACCTACATCTTTCTCCCATGCTGGATGCTTCCTGCTCGGGAACATCAGACTTCAGGTTCTTCAGTTTTGGGACTTGGACTGGCTCTCCTTGTTCCTCAGCTTGCAGACAGCCTATTGTGGGACTCTGTGATTGTGTAAGTTAATACTTAATAAACTCCCCTTTCTCTCTCTCTCTCTCTCTCTTTCTCCTATTAGATCTGTCCTTGTAAGAGAATCACTAACACATGTGGGAAGAGAGTAAAATCTGTTCCCAGATTCCACTGGTGCCTGCTGGTGCCTTCTCTCGGCCAAAAAGCAAGTGCCATCTCCAGTAAGGAAGGATTTGCGCCCTGTCATCTGGCACCCAGAGGCTGAGGCAGAGCGGTCCCCTGCGGTTTAGTGTCTAACAATGCTCAATATTTTGGGGAGAAATATTTTGGTTTCCTTCAGTGTTCGGCAGGTGGACACCATGCTCTGGCTGTTGTTGCTTGGCTAATTCCTGGCTGACAGTTTTTCACATGCTTCTATCCAGAGATACCAGACACTGAAAGGAGCATTTCCAAGAAGCCTCCTCTTAGGAAAGCCCATGGCACGGTGATTACAAACCCAAGCATGGCCTCAGACTGACCTGCATTTGCGCCCCAGCTCTGTCACTCACTGGCTGTGTGACCTTGAGTAAGTGATTTAGCTGAGAGCCTCTGTTTCCTCTCTTGCAAGACAGGGCTAAAAATAGTACTTTCCTCTTACAGAAATTGGAAAAATTAAATGTGATAGCAAACATAAAACACATAAAATAATACCTAGCACATGATAAGCATTTAACTTAGGCTCTCTACCCATAGCATCGTTTGTCAGAGCTCACATTCTCTTGGCAAGCCACAGTGCACTCTGGAAACCCATCCAGGGGGCCCAGGAATCAAACAATATGCAGTTTCTGTGAAATTTCTAGTGCTAGAAGGAGCTCAGAAGAGGAGCTGATGGGTTGTCTTCTGTTTCTGGTTTGTCAAATAAAAAAAACTGGCTGAGCGCAGTGGCTCACGCCTGTAATCCCAGTATGCTGGGAGGCCGAGGTGGGCAGATAGTGAGGTTAGGAGATCGAGACCATCCTGGCCAACATGGTGAAACCCCGACTCTACTAAAATACAAAAAGTTAGCCAGGCATGGTGGTGCATGCCTGTAATCCCAGCTACTCCGGAGGCTGAGGCAGGGTAATCACTTGAACCCAGGAGGTGGAGGTTGCAGTGAGCCGAGATTGAGCCTCTGCACTCCAACCTGGTGGTAGAGCAAGACTGCATCTCAAAAAAAAAAAAAAAATTGTGGACTTGGTAAAGTAGAGACCTTTATTTGAAAGAATTATTGCCAGGGTGTTGCAGGGATACTCTTGCAATAGAGGGAAGGGAATTCTTGCAGTGGAGAATGCTGGGATTGGAAGGTCTGTAGCACCTCAAAGGCTGGCAAAGGGTTTCTCTACGGTAGGAGGAAACAAGTCTAGGATGAGCTAGATGTGGGAAGCAGATAAAAGAGAGACAAATCGAGCAAATTGGAATGTTTGGCCCCGAAGCCACCCTGTTCTCTGAAGGGGCTCAGGCCGAGGGTAAACAAAGTTTTGAGGCCCAGAGGAAGGAGAGAGGCCTAACCAAAGTTCCTGTAACAAGTGTTTTGCGCTAGGTCTTCAGTGCGGACAAGCAGTTCAGCTAATCATCTGTGAGGCAAAGGAAGGAAATTTTGAGAGTCTGTGTCTGGTCTTAACATAGGTAAACAAGAAGAGCATCTGTAAGTCTTACTGAAGTGAAATCTGGAAAGGGGGCAGGGCAGGTCTTTGCAGAACATGTAGAACATAAAGGGTAGGGAATTTTTGTTTTTGACACAGAGTCTCGCTCTGTCACCCCGGCTGGAGTGCACTGGCGCAATCTCAGCTCACTGCAACCTCTGCCTCCTGGGTTTAAGCAATTCTCCTGCCTCAGCCTCTGGTGTAGCTGGGATTACAGGTGCATGCCACCATGTCCAGCTAATTTTTGTATTTTTAGTAGAGATGGGGTTTCACTATGTTGGTCAGGCTGGTCTTGAACTCCTGACCTCATGATCCACCTGCCTCAGCCTCCCAAAGTGCTGGGATTACAGGCACGAGCCATCAGGCCTGGCCCAGGGTGGGGGATTTCTTAACGTTCGCTGTTCACCACAAAGCTCAGGTAAAATTCAACCTTGTCAGGTTACAAATCACGCGTTTCCTATTTCTCAAATTGTTGTATTTCAGATGAAAGAGCTAACTGTAGGCTTTAACATGACCTGAGGCACTTCTGGGTCCTTACATAGAAGGGCAGGACTGTGTGGAAGAGGAATCTGGGGAAAGGGGCATATTTACTTGTGACTCCCTTGGCAAGCTGCACCGTTTGGAACATAGGTGCTTGGGACTGTAGCTTGTGTGGCTCTCTAACCTGCAAGTGATCAATGAGAAATAAAATGTAAAATGGGCCGGGTATAGTGGCTCATGCCTGTATTCCCAGCACTTTGGGAGGCCGAGGCAGGTGGATCACCTGAAGTCAGGAGTTCGAGACCAGCCTGGCCAACATGGCAAAACCTGGTCTCTACTAAAACTACAAAATTAGCTGGGCATGGTGGTGTGTGTCTATACTCCCAGCTACTTGGGAGGCTGAGGCAGGAGAATCTCTTGAATCCAGGGGGGTGGAGGTTTCAGTGAGCCAAGATCACACCATTGCATTCCAGTCTGGGTGATAAGAGCGAAACTCCATCTCAAAAAACAAACAAACAAACAAAAACATAAAATGAGGCAACATCAGCACGAATGCTGAAACCAGACTTCACTTCAACCCATATTGGTTCAGTAGCTACTGAGGGCCCACAGCTCTCTTTCCTGGTGTTTTGGCTGAGCATTGAAATGCTGCTCACTGACAGACTTCTGCTTCAGGGTTCTCTCTGCCTCTATGGATGTCTAAATGTTTTCCTGTGTTGCTTTCTCTGCCTCTCTTGGGAGAATTCAAACGTGTTGCTTGCTTGCGTTGCAGGGCTTTCTATGTCGGTTTGCACCTATAACATCTCTCCCCTCATTCTTTTCTCGCCTTTTACAGCCTTTTGTTCTGCAATGACTTCACTTGAGGGCCACTAATTCATTCTGCAACAGAGCTGGCAAATCTTGTCCTTCTTACCACTTACAGTATTTCTTGGAAGCCAGCCTGGATTTGAAGTAGATCCTGAGAGACTACCGCAGAATCCTCAAGCCTGCCCCCACCACGGAATGAACATTTTTTTTTTTTTTGAGACAGAGTCTTGCTCTTGTCACCCAGGCTGCAGTACAGTGGCAGAATCTGGGCTCACTGCAACCGCCGCCTCCCAGGTTCAAGCAATTCTCCTGTCTCAGTGTCCTAGCTGGGATTACAGGTGCCTGCCACCATGCCTGGCTACATTTTGTAGTTTTAGTAGAGACGGGGTTTCACCCTGTTGGCCAGGCTGGTCTCGAACTCCTGACTTCAAGTGATCTGCCTGCCTCTGCCTCCCGAAGTGCTGGGATTACAGGCGTGAGCCACTGCACCCGGCCGGACATCTTTATTAAATGCTCCTGCCAGGTTCTGAGCAGACAAGCTTTGATTTACTTTCCCTTTCAAGAGCCAAGGGAATAAAGCTACCCAAGTACAAGTTGATGATTTGAACTAATTCTGAAGATTTGTGAAAATGCTCGAAATCCAAGTGGGGAGTGAAGAGCAGCCGCCTGACGACTAAAACTGGGAAATGGGTGATATTTGTCTCACAGTCCCCACTCGCCCCTCCCTGCCCTGCTCCATCTCTTCCCCTCCTCCCTGCCACTTCAGGAGCCCATGCCCTCTTCCCTTATTTAAACCAAAACAAACACTGCTTTTCTAAAAGAAAGGATGTGAATCACAGAATCCTTTGATAACTAGGAGGGACTTTAGTGAGTTATCTAATCCAACTCCCTCATTTTGTAAAATACTTGTCACTCCACATTTGGAAATCTAAATCTGGCCCTTTTTCCTTACATCTTGGAAGGTTCTAATTATGTATTTTCCTAGAAGTGGAAGAAAAGTCACTTCTCATCTGTTGGTCTTCTTCCTTTTCCTGAAGCCTGAGTCTCCAAGTACAGAAGGGTATTTTATGGCGCCTCAAAAGAGAAGCAACAAAACATTACAAATATCCATGCACCTAGTACCTTGAAAGGGCTCCATAGCCATGTCATATGGTTTGTCCATGTGATACGGTATGTCCCCACCCAGATCTCCTCTCCAATTGTAATAACCCCCACGTGTAAAGGGCAGGGCCAGGTGGAGATAATTGAATCATGAGGGTGGTTTCCCGCATACTGTTCTTGTGGTAGTGAATACGTCTCACAAGATCTGATGGTTTTATAAAGGGGAGGTCCCCTGCACAAGCTCTCTTGCCTGCCACTGTGTAAGATGTGACTTTTCTCCTCATTCACCTTCTACCATGATTATGAGGCCTCCCCAGTCACATGGAACTGTGAGTCAATTAAACTTCTTTCTTTTCTAAATTACCCAGTCTAGGGTATGTCCTTATTAGCAGCGTGAGAACAGACTGATACACCATGTGAACCGTGAGGATAAAGATTCTTAGAGGGGATGCACTGGTTAAATAGGGGAGTGGGTTTGGACAGAGTATTAGTCAAAGAAGGTTGTGATCTACTACTCTTAACATTTGTGTCTGCCAAGAACTCATGAATAGGAGTTGAAAGGAGGTATCTGGGATGTGTTGATTTGCAACCACGTCTTAGACAGAGTACTCCTATTTTGCTCTGGGGAGACTTTTGTTCCCCACTTTCAGTCCCTGTACTCCAGATAAAGCCAACTCAGCTCTAGAGGTGGATGGAACTTGTGTCCAAGCCTAAGCCAGTCAGAACATGCTTATACCCCTGGCCACTGGGACTGGTTTAGAAATGGGCACCAGATTCAAGATAGTCCACTCATTGGATTCTAGGTCTTGCTGCAGTTCCCTCGAACAATTTCTCTCTCGCCCTCTCTCATTGAACTTGAACCTCAGAGGCTGTGAGTCGGGAGATGCTCCTTAGACCAACTACTCAGAGCCTGAGAAAGGAACCAGCACACAGAAAAGCAGTCAGCCAAGAAACAGAAAAATCTATTTCTCCTTCACGTTGTTGAGCCCCGAGTCAGGTCTCTCCTGAAACTGGTCCTGAATTCCATGAGCCAATAAATTTGCATTTGCCTTAATCCAATTTGAGTTAGTTTTCTACACTGCATACTCCTGAGAGAATCAGTATGCTTAACCCATAATGGGTGTTCAAAAGGTTTTTGTTTTTGTCGTCTGTTTTTTTTGTAGAGATGGGGTCTGACTCTGTTACCCAGGCTTCTTTCCAGCTTCCGGCCTCAAGCAATCTTCCTACGTCCCAAAGTGCTGGGATTACAGGCGTGAGCCACCATGCCCGGCCTCAGAAAGTTTGTTGAATGAATTAGTGAATCTAGCATTTGTTTATCTTTAATGTACCACGAAGTTATACACACATACTTCAGGTCTTCTTGGTTCCTTTCTTCAAGTGAATTTAAAAAAACTTCATGTGTTTAAATTTAAGGTAGGCTGGGTGTAGTGGCTCACACCTGTAATCCCAGCACTTTGGGAGGCCAAGGCGGGTGGATGACCTGAGGTTAGGAGTTCGAAACCAGCCTGGCTAACATTGGAGAAACCCCGTCTCTACTAAAAATACAAAAATTAGCCGGGTGTGGTGGTGGGCACCTGTAATCCCAACTGTTCAGGAGGCTGAGGCAGGAGAATCACTTGAACCAGGGAGGCAGAGTCTGCAGTGAGCTGAGATTGTGCCACTGCACTCCAGCCTGGGCAACATGAGCAAAATTGTCTCAAAAAAAAAAAATTGAGGTAGATAAATGGTAGGTATTATTGTGATTATAATAATTATTTTATACTCTTTGTGGCACTTTATTTATTTGACATGGGGTCTCATTATGTTGCTCAAGCTGGAGTGCAGTGGAGCAATCATAGCTCACTCGAACTCTTGAGCTCAAGTGATCCCCCACCTCTGCCTCCCAAAAAGCTGGATTACAGGCATAAGTCACCGTGTCCCACCAGCTATTACTTTTTTTTTTTTTTGAGATGGAGTCTTGCTCTTTCACCCAGGCTGGAGTGCAGTGGTGCAATCTCAGCTCACTGTAACCTCCACCTCCCAGGTTCAAACGATTCTCCTGCCTCAGCCTCCCAAATAGCTGGGATTACAGGCATCCGTTACCACACTCAGCTAAATTTTTTTTGCATTTTTGGTAGAGATGGGGTTTCACTATGTTGGACAGGCTAGTCTCAAACTCCTAACCTCAGATGATCTGCCCTCCTTGGCTTCCCAAAGTGCTGGGATTACAGGTGTGAGCAACCCCGCCCCCGAGTAGCATTACTACTTGGAGTAGCATTTACTTTTGTTTGAAGATGAGCAGAGCAGAAGATGAGAGAGAAGTAGGGAGAACAAGAAGGAAGAAAACTAGAGCTGGTGAAGATAAGAAAATTAATGGAGGACCTCCAAAGTTAGGGGTTACCTATGCAGAAAAGAGGCAAAATTTAAATCCCCTCTAAAAAGTTGGACACTGTGGCACCTTAAATGAAGAAACTCAGAATCAGTGCAGAGAACAGTCTTCTAAGGCTTGCACTCTGAAAAGCCAGACTCTTTAAGGGCACTGCAACAGGATCAATCCTGTTAGAAACTCTTGCCAGTGTGTGGGAAAAGATTTGGCCAGTGTTTCAAATACCTATATATTTGGTAGGTACCGACAAATTTGACAGCTTAATACAAGTTGAGTATCCCTAATGCAAAATGTTTGGGACCAGAACTGTTTAGATTTTGGAATATTTGCATATATATAAGGAGATCAGCTGGGAATGGAGCCCAGGTCTAAACATGAAATTCATTTATGTTTCATATACACCTTATGCACATAGACTGAAGGTGGTTTTATTTTATTTTTATTTTTTATCATGTATTTATTTATTTTGAGATAGGTTCCTGCTTTATCACTCCAGTTGCAGTGCAAGGGCACAATCTCATCTCACTGCAACCTTGACTTCCCAGGTTTGAGTGATCCTCCCACCTCAGCCTCCCAAGTAGCCAGGACTAAAGATTCGAGCCACCCTGCCCAGCTAATTTTTGTATTTTTTTTCAGTTGAGACAGGGTCTCACTCTGTTGCCCAGGCTGGAGTACAGTGGCACTATCTCGGCTCAGTGCAACCTCTGCCTCCCAGATTGAAGCCATTCTTGTGCCTCAGACTCCCAAGTAGCTGGGATTAAAGCTCACAGCACTACGCCCAGCTGGATTTTGTTTTTTTCAGTAGAGATGGGGTTTCACCATGTTGGCCAGGCTGGTCTTGAACTCCTGACCTCAAATGATTTGTCCACCTCAGCCTCTCAAAGTGCTGGGATTACGGACATGAGCCACTGTGCCCAGCCAATTTTTTTTTTTTTTTTTTTTTTGGTACAGACAGCATTTTGCTATGTTGCCCAGGCTGGTCTCAAACTCCTGGGCTCAAGCTATCTGCCCACTTCAGCCTCCCAAAGTATTGGGATTACAGGTGTGAGCCACCATGCCCAGTCCACATAATATGTTAAATCATTTTGTGCATGAAACAAAGTTTTCATTTTATTAAGCTTTGTGGATGTGCTTGCACAGGGGGATATGAACAGGTGCAGAAAAGATGTATCACAGCTGAAGAGGGCTGGGAGGGTCTGTTTTCCTCTGGGAATGCTAAGTAAACTGTGTGCTGTCAGCCTTTGTTTAAACTTCAACTCTTCAGAGGAGGTCATATGTGGACTTTTTCCCTTGTGGCATCATGTCAACACTCACAAAGTCTTGGATTTTGGAGTATTTAGGATTTTGAATTTTCAGAGTAAGGATGCTCAACCTATATAACCACTTATTCTGCATGCAGTTTTGTGAGTATGAAATTTGGGAAGGGCTCTGCTAGACAGTTTGTCTGCCTGGCTTTCTGTCAGGTAGTGAGATCTGGAACATACCCTTCACAGGTGTGTGCTCTTTTTTCTCACAATCTCTCAAATGCTCCAGAGCTTTTCTTGTTCTATACCTAGCATTGCAGTCCCCAGGGCCTCATGATGTGGCTTGGACTTCTCATAGCATGGTGGGTCTCAGAATAGTTGCACTTCCCCAAAGTGGAAAGTAGATGTTACCTGGCCAATCAAGGGCTGCACTTGAAAAGGCATGATGTCACTATTGCCATATTCTGTTGGTCAAAGCAGTCACAGGGACTAGGTTCATAGGGGAGTGGCAAGATCACATTGCAGAAGAGCACTGGGGTCAGGGAGATACTGCTGTGGCTGCTTTTGCAACATACAATCTGCCACAAGCTATAATCTTTTTTTTTTTTTTTTTTTTTTGAGACAGGGATTTGCTCTGTCGCCCAGGCTGGAGTGCAGTGGTACGATCTTAGCTCACTGCAACCTCTGCCTCCCAGATTCAAGCAATTCTCCTGGCTCAGTCTCCCAAGTAGCTGAGACTACAGGCGTGCTCCACCACACGTGGCTAATTTTCATATTTTTAGTAGAGACGAGGTTTTGCCATGTTGGCTAGGCTGGTCTCTAACTCCTGACCTCAGGTGTTCCACCCACCTTGGCCTCCCAAAGTGCTGGGATTACAGACATGAGCCACCATGCCTGGCTACAACCTATAATCTTATCCTTAGAAATGTATTATGTAGGCTGGGTGTGGTGGCTCATGCCTATAATCCAAGCACTTTGGAGGCCAAGGCGGGCAGATCACCTGAGGTCGGGAGTACAAGACCAACCTGACCAACATGGTGAAACCCCGTCTTTAAAAAAAAAAAAAAAGAAATGTATTATGTAGAAATAATCCAAGGAAGATGTAAGAACAGAAAAGTTCATCTCAAATTTGTAGGGAAAAAATTTGGAAAAAGCCTACATGTCTCCTGATAGATAAATAGCTAAGTTAATTGTCACATACCAACTAACAGGAATATGAAGCTACAGTGATTAAGAAGATTATGAAGCAAGATGCTATAAAAGGAGAAAAAGTAAAATGAAGAAGCACATGCACTGTGATGATAATTATGTAAAAGCCTGTATGCATCTGGACAAAGTCTGAAGGGAAATAAGTAGAAACGAAGATAATTGCATTGAGGTGGTAAATATATACCTTAGATTTTTTTCCTTTATTGTTATAGCATCACAAAAAATAAAAATTAGAAGAAAAGAAGAGAATTACAGTTTTAAAGGTCAGTGCTCAATACTTGGCAGGTACATGTACTAAGCACAGGGAAGGCAAAGGGGACACGCATTACTCTCTAATTCACTCAGACTCAGAGGAACTTCCAGCTTAAAGGAGCCACAGATATTCTTATTAATAATTAATAACCTGTTTTGACCCCTTATCTTCGGAATGCTGATTAGAATGGAAGCAATAATTACTATTAATATATTGATTTATGATATAAAGTTTCACTCTTGTTGCCCATGCTGGAGTGCAATGGTATGATCTCAGCTCACTTCAACCTCCGCCTCCCGGGTTCAAGCCATTATCCTGCCTCAGCCTCCCAAGTAGCTGGGATTACATCGGCCCACCACGACACCCAGCTAATTTTTTTTGTAGTTTTAGTAGAGAGGGGGTTTCAGTATGTTGGCCAGGCTGGTCTCTAACTCCTGACCTCAGGCGATCCGCCCACCTTGGCCTCCCAAAGTGTTGGAATCATAGGCATGAGCCACCGTGCCCGGCCTATTAGTCTTTCAATATTGCTGAGACTATTCATAAGACTGAAAACCCTTTAAAAAGCTCCTATAACACGTAAACATAAGGTGATATTTTAATCTTTATCATAATGAATTTATCCAATCCAGGGTTTCTAAAATTGTCAGTGGCAATTTGGCCTGGGAATTTATCCTAGAATACTCTGACAATAACTAGATTAATTCTGGTCTCCCTCTTCACAGCCTTCTGTTTGCCTTGGGACTCATTGTTTGTAGGTAAAGAGGATGTGGAGTCTGGAATAGTCTATGCTTATGAAACTGCAAGCAAAATTCCTAGAGTGGCCCTGAATTCAACCCGCCTTCCTGGGACTATGACACTCATAGCCATGGGTGAAACCCAACCTTTGAACAGTCATTGCTTTCCAGTATTGCCTTAACTTGCCAGTCATTGCATTTTTTTAAGGCCTCTTTTGAAGAGTTATTAAGGAAGGTAAAAGTACATAAAGATCAAAGTCTTAAGAAAGTCTGATTAAATAATTGCAAAAACAATTTTTTTTTTGAGGCCAAGTCTTGCTTTGTCATCCAGGCTGGAGTGCAGTGGCATGATCTCGGCTCACAACCTCTGCCTTCCAGGTTCAAGCGATTCTCCTGCCTCAGCCTCCCGAGTAGCTGGGATTACAGGTGCCCGCCACCATGCCTGGCTACAAAACAATTAAAAAATATATATCATGAGTTGGCATAACCACTAATTGTGTTAATATGGTTAATAACTGGGGAAAACCTGAATGAGGGACGTGTTTAGATTACATCCTGGTAAATTATTTTGATTTGGTTCAGTTGCCTTTTGGGAAGTTAAAAAAATGGAAGGGGCTACCTACTGGTTGCCCAAAAAATTACTGATATTCTTAGAATTGTCAAAAGACAAAGTTACAACAAATTTAGTTTAAAGATCTCAATTGGGCTGGGCGTGGTGGTTCACGCCTGTAATCTCAGCACTTGGGGAGGCTAAGGCAGGTGAATCACTTGAGGTCAGGAGTTCAATACCAGCTTGGCCTACAAAAATTAGCCAGGTGTGGTGGTGTATGCCTGTAGTTCAAGCTACTTGGCAGGCTGAGATGGAAGAATCGCTTGAACCCAGGAGGCAGAGGTTGCAGTGAGCCGAGATCACATCACTGCACTACAGCCTAGGCGACAGAGTGTGACTCTGTCTCAAAAAAAAAAAAAGTCTCAATTGGCTTTATTTGCAATTCTAGAAAAAGGTAACACTTTATTCTACAAAATAGAATCAGGAGGTGAGCAGAAGGCATTGGCTTTACAGAGCAAGAAGGAATGAAGAAAGAAGCAGATTGGGTGCGGTTGCTCACGCCTGTAATCTCAGCACTTTGGGAGGCCCAGGAGGGTGGATCACTTGAGATCAGGAGTTCAAGACCAGCCTGGGCAACATGCTGAAACCCCATCTCTACTAAAAACTACAAAAATTAGCCCAGTGTGGTGGCCCATGCCTGTAATCCCAGCTACTCAGGAGGCTGAGGTGGGAGGATCACTGTGGAGGCCATGAGGTGAAGGTTGCAGTGAACCGAGATGGCACCACTACACTCCAGCCTGGATGACACCAAGACTCTATAGCAGAAAAAAAAAAAAAAAAAAGAAGCAAAGAGTACATCCATTGTTTCAAAGTGACTTTTCTTGTAAGGCGAGACAAGGAGACAGACCAATAGAAAAATAACTGATTAGTTAACATCTAGTTTCCTGGGGCTACTTTTTTTTGTGTGTAAAAAGATTAAAGCAGAGGGAACTTCATTGTTGTGACACTTGAAGATTAAATGACCTGTTTGGGAATTTGGCTGTCTCTCTCTCCTGGTTTCTCTTGAGACAGGAATAACACAGTGTGGTCCAAAGAGAATAGAAAATTCCAGGCAGTAGTTTCACATGACTAGCAAAAGGAAACTGTTGAAGTAGCTGCATAAACTGGGGACTGATAAGACCATGAAAAACAGGGTGTGGGCCAAGCTGGCTAAAAGCAACTGGACTCAACACAGTGCAGGATTTGACCTAGGTTTCTCCTAGGTTAAATAATGTCAACATTTTAGATTCTTACATAGTTCAATCTGAAAACATTTTATATTACCACTAAGTATTATCTAAGCTATGTGACTATAAGTAAGACTTTTTTACATTTTTATTTAAAATTTTTTTTGGAGAGATGGGGTCACCCAGGCCGGTCTTGAACTCCTAGGCTCAAGTGATCCTCCCACCTAGGCCTCCCAAAGTGCTGGGATTACATGCATGACCCACCATGCCTGACCAGTAAGACTTTTAATATTACTGACTGTATATTATGTGATATTAAGGGGTTCATATTTTCTAGATGTGACACTGGAATTCTGATTGTGCTTTAAAAAACAAAAACAGTCTTAACTCTTAGATATACATACTACAGTATTTTCCAATGGAATGACCTGATGTGATATCTGACAGTTGGGTTTTTTTGTTTTGTTTTGCTTTTCATTTTTTTTTTTTGAGACACAGTCTTGCTCTGTTGCCCAGGCTGGCATGCAGTGGCACCATCTGGGCTCACTGCAAGCTCTGCCCCCCAGGTACAAGTGATTCTCCTGCCTCAGCCTCCCAGTAGCTGGCATTACAGGCACCTGCCACCATGCCTGGCTAATTTTTGTATTTTTAGTAGAAATAGGGTTTCACCAGGCTGGTCTCAAACTCCTGACTTCAAGTAATCTGCCCGCTTTGGCCTTCCAAAGTGCTGGGATTACAGGTATGAGCCACCATGCTGGCCTAACAGTTGATTTTTAAATTTATTTTTCTATTTCAATTTTAAATTTTGTAATTTTTTTTTTTTTTTTTTTTGAGGCGGAGTCTTGCACTGTCACCCAGGCTGTAGTGCAGTGGCGTGATCTCGGCTCACTGCAATCTTCACCTCTTGGGTTCAAGCAATTCTCCTGCCTCAGCCTCCTAGGATTATAGGCATACACCACCACGCCTCATGAATTTTTGTATTTTTAGTAGAGACAAGGTTTCACCATATTGGCCAGGGTGGTCTCCAACTCTTGACCTCAAGTAATGGGATTACATGAGCCACCATGTCCTGACCAACAGTTGCTTTTAAATAATCTAGTGTGCAGGGGCTGAGAGCAGTGGGGTTGTAAATAAAATAGATTGGCCAGATGTTGATAAATGTTGAATCTGGGTAATAGATACATGGGGCCTCATTATTCTGTTCTTTCTATTTTGTGTGTATTTGAAAATTTCTATAACAAAAAGTTTAAGAAAAAATCTAAATAGTTATTTGAGGTTTGTTCAAAAAACAGACACAAGATTGCACTTGTTTTCTATCTTTTGCTTGCTTTAGGGTTGCTTTTCTTGAAAGACTTTGTGAAATTGTACATTTCAAGATGAATATAAAAAGTACTGTGCACTTAACTATAACCTCTTTTATAGTAGCTTTTGGGTGTCTCCTATACACTTCCAATCTTAGCAACAAGAATAAATAATTCCCTCTAATTTGGCCTCAACACTCAACTGCTGTCACATTAATTGCTATGTTTGTGTAGCTACACTGTAGCCAGTGATAATATTTTAAAATACATTACAAGACAGACAATATTTTAGTGCCTACATTCAGATATTAACCTTATAAGCTTTCCATTTTTCAGTAACTTTTTGAAAGTTAAACATTTTAAATTCTGTTACTGTCTTATTTCTTTATTATAATCTGGCCATATGTTATCTTAGAGGTGTCTTCAGAACTCACTTTTTACCCAACAATGTTGAAAAGGTAGCTCCACCATATTTTAAAATTTCTAGCTATACCTTATATAGTATATATCCCTAAGTAAGATATTCTTCACTCTTTTCACTGGTAATTATAAAGGATTCAGTTTATAGATAACTATAGTGGGTTTGTAGAAAGGGAATTTATAAAAAGGCTTAAGTGGGCATTCTAAGCTTGAATTTTATGTTCTTTTTTTTGAATTTTATGTTCTTAATAACTTAAAATTTCAAAAGGTATGTCTGAGAGTTGCCTATTATTTTCTCTATTCACCTCTATTTTTCATTTTTATGTATTTTTATTTATTTTTTATTTTTTTGAGACAAAGTCTCACTCTGACCCCCTAGGCTAGAGTGCAGTGGCATAATCATGGCTCACTGCAGCCTTGACCTTCCAGGCTCCAGCAACCCTCCCATCTCAGCCTTCCAAGCAGCTGGGACTACAGGCACATGCCACCAAACCTGGCTAGATTTTGTATTTTTTTTGTTATTGAGATGGGTTCTCACTATGTTGCCCAGGCTGGTCTCAAACTCCTGGCTCCAAGTGATCCTCTGGCTTCAGCCTCTTGAGTTGCTGGGATTACAGGCATAAGAAACCATGCCCAGCTCAGTAGTCTATTTCATATCACATATATAATAATAATTTAATCACAAAGAACCATACATTTAGTAATGGTTATAAAAGCTGAGGAGACCAAGCAAAGATGTTTGAAATGTGTTAAACCTTCAGTCCTCTCAGTCTGGTATTTACTAGTGTAAGAAAAAAAATTTAAATGTATAGCTTGAGTGACAGTTAACTCTTGAAGTTTCAACATGGGGGTTAGGGGCATTGATCTCTCCTCAAGCAGAAAATTTGCATTTAACTTTTGACTCCCCTTAAACTTAACTACTAATAACCTATGGTAGAGCACAAGCCTTATGGATAACATAAACAGTCAATTAACACATATTTTGTATGTTATATGTGTTATATACTGTATTCTTGCAATAAAGTAAGCTAAGTAAAAGAAAACGTGAAGAAAATCACATTTTTTTGAGACAGAGTTTCACTCCTGTTGCCCAGGCTGGAGTGCAATGGTGTGCTGTCAGCTCACTGCACCCTCCACCTCCCAGGTTCAAGTGATTCTCCTGCCTCAGCCTCCCCAAGTAGCTGGGATCATAGGCACCCACCACCATGCCCAGCTAATTTTTGTATTTTTAGTAGAGACAGGGTTTCACCACGTTGGCTAGGCTGGTCTTGAAATCCTGACCTCAGGTGATCCACCCACCTTGGCCTCCCAAAGTACTGAAATTACAGGTGTGAGCCACCATGCCTGGCCTTTTTTTTCTTTGTGAGATGGGGTTTTGCTATGCTGTCAGGCTGGATTTGAACTCCTGGACTCAAGGAATCCTCCCACCTCAGCCTCCTGAGTAGCTGGGACTACAGGTGCCTGCAAAATTTCACTTTTGAAAAATATGGGCCAGGTGCAGTGGCTGTCTATAATTCCAGCACTTTGGGAGGCAGAGGCAGGAGGCTTGCCTGAGCCCAGGAGTTTGAGACCAGCCTGGACAACATGGTGAGACCCTGTCTCTACTTAACTTATTCTTTAAAATTGAAAATAGAAAAATATGGCCGGACGTGGTGGCTCATGCCTGTAATCCCAGCACTTTGGGAGGCTGAATGGGGCAGATTACCTGAGGTCAAGAGTTCAAGACCAGCCTGGCCAACATGATGAAACCTCATCCCTACTAAAAATACAAAAAAATTAGCTGGGCATGGTGGCATGTGCCTGTAGTCCCAGCTACTTGGAGAGGCTGAGGCAGGAGAATCATTTGAACCCAGGAGGTGGAGGTTGCAGTGAGCCAAGGTCTTGCCCCTGCACTCCAGCCTGGGTAACAGAGGGAGACTCCATCTCAAAAAAAAAAAAAGAAAAAGAAAAAGAAAAATATGATTGCTTCAATTTAAATGGAGATTAGAGGTAATGCCTATGTTAGCTAGATTTAGGCATTATACCATGTATATGTACTTCAAAACATGTCACACACAGTAAATACATACAATTTTATGTCAATTTAAAAAATAAAAAAAATTAAAAACTGAGATCACCCTTTTGTGTTGGGCCATTTATATAATATATATCCTTATATATTAAGGATAGAAAAGCTAAACACAGGGACATAAAGTTATTTTATCCATCTCAAACTCTAAAGGGGAGTATAAATCTGAAGTGGTTGATTCATGCTCCTGGCTTTTCACTACTAGATAATGCTTTCTCCTACTCTTAGGTAACAACATGCATAGCCAAAATTAAGCCTCTTATGTTGCCTTGGATTCTGTTACTTTAAATAGGCACTCACCAGATTATAATTTTGACTCATTTGGAGATTGTTGGAGTCTGATATTAATTTTTTTTCCTTCCCCCCAAAAATTACAATGGGCAAGCTAGAAGTCAGGGACAATTATTCCAACAGTACAATTAAATGGGCTTTTCTCTTGGCATTTTACGTGCCATCTTTAATCATTGTTTGAGTCTGAAGTTAAAGGAAATAGTCACAGGAGAAGAATTCTTAAGAGAGAGGAGGGAGAGTCCATAGTTTTCCTAAAACAGAATTGGTACTTTCCAAACCTTTTTCAAAACCTATTATGTAAGCTAACATTGTTTCCTATAAATGATGCCTGTGGAGGGGGATATAGGCTTGGAGAATGATGTTTGCTTAGTAGGGAGCTAAGGCAAATAAACATCCTGATGTTTCTAAGATTTCAAACCTAATTGAATGATGGGATTATGGCTATATTGCTAAACTTAAAATAATTGCCTTATGAACAGTCATATTGATTATGACTAAAAAGCACGGAGGATCTCGGTTCTATTTTTAGAGTAGATATACTATCTTTGTTTGGGAGGCTGAGGGATGCATTTAGTCAATCAATTTTCTGAAAGTATCGACTGTGTGATGTGTGGATGTGAGGTGAGAGAAAACAGTTCTCCACCTCCAGAAGCTCTTAGCTGCACAAGGAGGAAGAAAGGATTAATGCTATTGTCTGACTGTTTGTGTCTTCCCTAAATGCACATGTTGCAATCCTAACCCCTAATGTGAGGCGTTAGGAGGTAGGGCCTTTGGGAGATGATTAGGTCATGAAGGCGGGGACCTTATCAATGTGATTAGTGCCTTTATAGAAGAGACCCCAAGAAAGCTAGCTCTTTTCTTTCACCATGTGAGGACACAGTAAGAAGGTATCATTTATCATCCAGGAAACTGGCCTTCATCAGACAATGAATTTGCTGGCACCTTGGACTACCCAGCCTCCAGACTACAGTAAATACATTTCCATTGTTTATAAGCCACTCAGTTTAAGGCATTTTGTCATAGCAGCCCAAACAGACTAAAACAGTTAATATACCTGGAATAATATTTCAATACTAAATGTGTGGGACCAGTTACAAGTGCCTATGAATTCAAAGTGGAAAAGAATAGATGAGTGAGATTTATATGATTTAAAAGAGGTGTTAGAAATTGTATGTGAAGGCCAGCCTCCATAGTTCACACCTGTAATCCCAACACTTTACGAGGCTGAGGCCGGCAGATCACTTGAGTCCAGGAGTTCGAGACCAGTCTGAGCAACATGGTGAAACTCAGTCTCTACAAAAAACAAACAAACAAAACACAAAAATTAGCTGGGTGTACTAGCATATGCCTGTAATCCGGCTACTCGGGAGGCTGAGTGGGAGGATCACTTGAACCTGGGAGGTGGAGGCTGCAGTGAGCCATGATAAAACCACTGCACTCTAGCCTGAATAATGGAGAGAGACCTTGTCTCAAAAAAAAAAAAAAAAAAAAAGAGAAATAGCAGGTCGTGGTGGCAGGCACCCATAATCCTAGCTATGAGGGAGGCTGAGGCAGGAGAATCACTTGAGCCTGGTAGGTGGAAGTTGCAGTGAGCTGAGATTGCACCCCTGCACTCCAGCCTGGGTGACAAAGCGAGACTCCGTCTCAAAAAGACAGAGAGAGAGAGAGCGAGAGTGCAATTGCACGTGAAGTCTGGAACAGAGAACTCAGGTTCAATGTCTGGCATGTGGCCAGGGTTTAAAGATGCTGGATCCAAAATATACTCAGATCAAGACTGATAGTTTTATTCAGTTGGCTACCCAGTGGAGTGTTTTCAGCTTTAAGGTTTTTAGATGGAATTGAGAAAGATTACAAATTGGTAACATCAAATCAAGTTCATCACTGAGTAGCCAAATTAAATTTTTTTGATGTTTGAAAATTAT
Organism: Cacajao melanocephalus; assembly: GCA_963573385.1. Taxonomy (NCBI): domain Eukaryota; kingdom Metazoa; phylum Chordata; class Mammalia; order Primates; family Pitheciidae; genus Cacajao; species Cacajao melanocephalus. The sequence continues at coordinate 51,662 of CAUYLG010022677.1, forward strand.
GCATACTTTGTTTCATTTCTCTTTTCTATTTTTATTTTTTTAGAGACAAGGTCTCTGTTCTGTCACTCAGGCTGGAGTGCAGTGATGCGATCATAGCTCACTTCCACCTGCAACTCCTCAGCTCAAGCAATCCTCCCACCTCAGCCTCCCAAGTAGCTGGGGTTATAGGCACATACCATCACACCTGGCTAATCCTTTCAATATTCACAGTTATTTATACTCTTCAGATTATTTTGAATCTATATATGTGCAGCATTATATATCTCTAGGATTTTATTCATTGATATATCCTTGGTGTATAATAGGCATTATAAGAATTGTTGTGTAATTAATGAATGTTCATGCATGCATGTATATATATGCATATATGTATAGTTATTTGAATTAGTCTTAATAAGTCATTCTAATAGTTACCAATTTGAGTGATTTATATAAGAATAGCCATGATTCCCAATGCTGATCATCTTTTCTCACAGAAATACACATGGACTTAAAAAAGAAAGGATTTGAATTACAAAAAGATACAGATGTCTGTTGTCAGTTTTTAAGAATATAGAAATATGAAAAATAACAAGTAGAAGCTGTTCAGATGTTTTCATGCACAAACACATATACAGTTTATTTTTAACACAAAAATAGGAACTATGTATTTTTATTTTCTTGCAATTTTTTTTTTTTGAGATGGAGTCCCACTCTGTTGCCCAGGTTGGAGTACAGTGCATGATCTCGGTTCACTGCAACCTCCACCTCCTGGATTCAAGTGATTCTCCTGCCTCAGCCTCCCAAGTATCTGGAACTATAGATGCACACCACTAAGCCCAGATAATTTTTTTGTATTTTTAGTAGAGATGAAGTTTCACCATGTTGGCTAGGCTGGTCTTGAACTCCTGACCTCAAGTGATCCACCCACCTCAGCCTTCCAAAGTGCTGGGATTACAGGTGTGTGCCACCACACTCAGCCATTTTTCTTGCCTTTTATATTCAGCCATATATTAGATATTGTTTTCCATCAGTGCAACCTCATTCTTAGCATGCATTGTATAGATATACCAGAATCTATTTAAACACTTCCTTTCTTAAAGGAATAATAATTTAAATAATTTTAAAATATTTTTTACTTTTTATTTTTAATAGAGGCAGAGTTTCTTCATGTTGCCCAGACTGGTCTTGAACTACTGGGCTCAAAGGAACCTCCGGCTTCCTAAAGTGCTGGGATTACAGACGTGAGCCACCACACCCAGCTAACTACTTCCTATTTCCTATTGGTAGAAATAAGATTGTTTCCACTTTTTAAATATAATGAGCAATGTTTCAGGGGATGTTGTTGTACACATATTCTTTACTTGCATATTTCTGTAGGAGAAATTTTGAGATGCAGAATTAATGAATCAGAGGGTATGAGTATTCTAAATTTTGACAGAAAATCTGAATTTAAATTTCTATTCATATACTCTTGATTTCGGTTTGATGACAAGGAACCCAGCCAACCCAGGAAAATACCTTCTGCAGAAGGCTGCCAAGATTTCTTCCTCATCTTATGGACTGATTTCCAGGAGAGCCTACCTTAGCTGCCTGAAGCTCTAGTGCAGATCACTGTCACATCTGTAAGAAGAGATAGTTTGTGGCCGGGCGCGGTGGCTCACGCCTGTAATCCCAGCACTTTGGGAGGCCGAGGTGGGCGGATCACAAGGTCAAGAGATAGAGACCATCCTGGCCAATATGGTGAAACCCCGTCTCTACTAAAAATACAAAAATTAGCTGGGTGTGGTGGCACACACCTGTGGTCCCAGTACTTGAGAGGCTGAGGCGGAAGAATCGCTTGAACCCAGGAGGTGGAGGTTGCAGTGAGCCGAGATTGCTGCCACTGCACTCCAGCCTGGCGACGGAGCAAGACTCCATCTCAAAAAAAAGAAGAGATAGTTCAGCCAGGTGCGGTGGTCCACGCCTGTAATCCCAGCACTTTGGGAGGCTGAGGTGAGCAGATCACCTGAGGTTGGGAGTTCAAGACTATCCTAGCCAGCATGGTGAAAACCTGTCTCTACTAAAAAGACAAAAATTAGCCAGGCATGGTGGCAAGTGCCTGTAATCCCAGCTATTCAGGAAGCTGAGGTAGGAGAACAGGAGAATCGCTTGAACCTGGGAGGCGAAGGTTGCAGAGAGTTGAGATCACGCCATTGCAGCCTGGGCAAGGGAGCAAGACCGTCTAAAAAAGAAAAAGAGATAGTTCTGGGACTTTTTCTAGAATATGGAATTATATATTTCTTTTCTTTTAGATTTATAAGTTTTTTTTTTAAAACTGGAAGGGATCTTAGAGACCATTCCCTTATTTTGAGAGTAAACTTCTGGTTGCAAGTTAAAGAAAATAGCTCAAATTGGTTGAAACAATAAAACGAATGCATTGGCTCACATTTACTGACAAATTCCAGATATTGAGTAGGCTTCCTCTATGATTTGAGCCAGAGTTCATAATATAATCTACTTTTCAGTGATATCCTTGGCTCTGCTCCATTCTGTATATTGGCTTCATCCTTGTCCTGGCTTTCCTTTTAAGGCTACCAGTAATTTGGTGACTGTATATATCCTATTTACACCCAAGGTGAGAAGAGGATGCTCCTTTCGCCAACTATGAAATGAAAGTTCTGAACCTCATCCTAATTAGACCAGGTTAGGATAACTGTTCATTCCTGAGTCAGTAACTCTTACAAGGAGCATAGATTCACAAAGACACCCTAGAGCTAGGTGTAAGCCCAATCCCATCTGAACAACATGAACACTACACAGTGAAAGAGGAGGGGATGGATTCTGATTAAACAGCCACCTATTAGGGAAGAACTTTCTTTCCTCTTGCCTCATGTTTCCATGTAGAAGGACTTCTACAATAATACCACTGGCCCCTATTTCATCCCTCCCCTGCCTGCTGGGTTAGCAAAGTATTCATGGTCTTTATTTCTCCATTGGATGGTGCTAATCTAATTAAAGGCAGCAAGCATTGATGAGTCTTCTATTTTCTTTCCACCTGGGGCTTACATGGGACAGGAATACTGAACTAAATGTAGATGCTCTGCATATTCAAATATCCCCTTCTGTGGCCTGAGTTAGGGTTTGGTCAGCGGGAAGAGAAGATTGGAGGGATGGAAAGTAATGTAACAAATCTTCTTGGCCACAGATATGCTCACAGACCTGTCGTTTCTTCGGATCAGCTTTAGCTTTTGTGAGAGGGAGTCTCGCTCTGTCGCCTAGGCTGGAGTGCAGTGGTACTATCTCTGCTCACAAAAACCTCCACCACCACGCCCAGCCAGCTTTTGCATTAACAGAGGCTATATTTAATAATAGAGCTTGTTCTCCATCTGTTGGCATCCTATATCTTATTTCTCAATTGGTTCCAATCTTAGGGAAGAAAGAGGAAGTTGTTGATTGACCTTTTATAACCTGCTGGGTGTGGCGGCTCACACCTGTATTCTCAGCACTTTGGGAGGCTAAGGTGGTAGGACTGCTTGAGCCCACAAGTTTGAGACCAGTCTGGGCAGTATAGCGAGACTTCATCTCTATTTAAAAAACAACAAGAACAGCAAAAAAACACTACCCTGTTTCAGCTTCTGGTCTCTTTAGAGCTTTGCCTTCTTGTAGTTGAAGACACTTGGTGTTGATTTTCAGGCCTATCCCTGCCCCATTTTCTGCTTCAAATCTAGACCTTCTACCGAGTCCTGTCCTTGCCTTTTAAATTTAGACTTTGTCATTGTGCCTAGGTCATTAGAATTGAGCTTCTACCTTATATGTCTCTCTCCAGGAGCCCTCGTCCTAGTATATTGGATTCCATGCTGGTAACCTACCTAGGTCTCCAGTTCCTTTTTCAGACTGGGCCCTTGCAGGTTCCCCTCTGTATTAATTTCCCAGGGCTGCTGCAACCAGTTACCACAAACTTGGTGATTTAAAGAACAGAAATTAATTTTTTCACAGTTTTAGATGCCACAAGGCTAAAACCAAGGTGTCAGGAGGGCTGATTCCTTCTGGAGGCCCCCAGGGAGAGTCCATTCCCTCCCTCTCCTACCTTCCGGTGTCTGCTGGCAACACTTGGCACTCCTTAGCTTGTGGCAACAACATTCCAAGCTCTGTCTCTGTCTTCACATGATCTTCCCCACCTGTGTGTCTCAATATCTCAAATCTCCCTTTTCTTATCAGGACACCAGTCGTTGGGTTTAGGGCCCACTCAGCTATAATCACACTGCATTAAGGATCTCAAGATGAGATCCTCAATTACATCTGCAAAGGTTTTATTTCTGAATAAGATCACATTCACAGGTCAGGTACCAGGGATTAGGACTTGGACACACCTTTTTGGGGCCACAATTCAACCCACTATATCTTCTTGACTTCTTATTCCAACTGGAGAAGCAGTGAGTCCTTGATAGACTTTCTGAGGCTGCTTGCCTGGAATTTTATTTTATTATTATTATCATTTTTTTGAGACAAAGTTTCACTCTTGCTGCCCAGGCTGGAGTGCAATGGCGCGATCTCAGCTCACTGCAACCTCCACCTCCCGGGTTCAAGTGATTCTCCTGCCTCAGCCTCCCGAGTAGCTGGGATTACAGGCATGTGCCACCATGCCTGGCTAATTTTGTATTTTTAGTAAAGATGGGGTTTCTCCATGTTGGTCATGCTGGTCTCGAACTCCTGACCTCAGGTTATCTGCCTGCCTTGGTTTCCCAAAGTGCTGGATTACAGGCGTGAGCCACCACACCAGCCTGGAATTTTTATTTTATTTAATTTTTGGAAACAGAGTCTCACTCTGTCTCCCAACCTGGAGTGCAGCGGCACCATCTCAGTTCACTGCAACCTCTACCTCCTGGATTCAAGCAAGTCTCCTATCTCAGATGAGTAGCTGGGGTTACAGGTGTATGCCACCATGCCTGGCTAATTATTGTATTTTTAGTAGAGACAGGATTTTGCCATGTTGGCCAGGCTGGTCTCAAACTCCTGACTTTAGGTGATCCACCTGCCTCAGCCTTCCAAAGTGCTGGGATTACAGGTGTGAGCCACTGTGCCCGGCCTTGCTTCCCTGGACTTCTGAATGCCAGGTGCCTTGGATGCTCCTTTCTGTCACCATTTGCAACAACTAAATCTTAGGGCCCCTTTTGCTGACTGTGTATACTCCATCTAGAGATTGTGGCCCAATTTGGATGCAAAGTTTGACTGCCACATTGAACTTCTCTTGACAACACAGCACAGGCTCAGTGCCCCCAACCCCCTATGCCCCTCTCAGTATTTATCACACTCACTGAGTGGGCCTGGAACTAGGGTCTGCATATCTCCATTGGCCCTATCCGATTGTAAGTGATCATGACCTGTTGTATTCTAAAATGCTATGCAATAAGTGCTGGTCCTCTTGGACTGATTTTCACTACTGGGTGCGGTAGCTCATGCCTGTAATCTCAGCACTTTGGGAGTCCAAGGCAGGAGGATTATTTGAGTTTAGGAATTCGAGACTAGCCTGGGCAATGTATGGAGACCCCATCTCTACCAAAAATAAAAATAAAAAAATTGGCCGGGCGTGGTGGCTCATGCCTGTAATCCCAGCAGTTTGGGAGGCCAAGGCCGGCAGATCACTTGAGCCTAGGAGTTCAAGACCAGCCTGCCCAACATGGTGAAATCCTGACTTTACAAAAAATACAAACATTAGCCCAGCATGGTAGCTTATGCCTGTGGTTCTGGTACTCAGGTGGGAGTACTGGCTGACAGGTGGGAGGATTGTTTGAGCCCAGGAAGTGGAGGCTCCAGTGAGCCATGATTGTGCCACTGCACTCCAGCCTAGGTGGCAGAGTGACATCTTGTCTCAAAACATAAAATAAAATAAATAATTAGCCAGGCATGGTGGTACGTGCCTGTAGTTGCAGCTTCCAGGGTGGCTGAGGTGAGAAGATCACTTGAGTCTGGAAGACAGAGGCTGCAGTGAGCTATAATTGTACCACTGCCCTTTTCCCACAATCCCTCACACTCTTCCTTTCCAACTTGGGCCCCTCAGAATGCCTCCCGCAAAGAAGGGTGGTGAGAAGAATTACAGTTCTACCATCAACAAGCTGGTGACCTGAGCATACACCATCAACATTCACAAGGGCATTCACGGAGTTGGCTTCAAGAAGTGTGCCCCTCGGGTACTCAACAAAATCTGGAAATTTGCCATGAAAGACATGGGAACTACAGATGTGTGCATTGATATCAGGCTCAACAAAGCTGTCTGGACGAAAGGATTAAGAAATGTCCCATACCGCATCCCTGTGCAGTTGTCCAGAAAAGGTAATGAGGATGAAGATTCACCAAAGAAGCTCTATACTTTGGTTACCTATGTACCTGTTACTACTTTCAAAAAAAATCACACCACTGCACTCCAGCCTGAGCAACAGAGAGATACCCTACCTCAAAAGAAAAAATCAAAATAATGAGATACAGTATGTTAAAATATTTAGCTCAGTGCTTGGCACACAGAAACAATGACTTACATATATTGAGTACTTTCTGTGTGCTAGGGACTGTGCTAAGCACTCTATATGTACAATTTCCTTCAAACTTTACAATAACTTGATTTTGATCTCCAGTGGACAAATAAGGAAATTAAAGCTAGAGTAACATTAAGCAGATTGTCTTATAGGTAGTAAGTAAAAAGTGGTTAACAACAAGGGATAAAAGAGGGTTCTAAGGTGGCTCACACCTGTAATCCCAGCATTATGGAAGACTGAGGCAGGTGGATCACTTGAGCCCAGGGGTTTGAGACCAGCCTGGGCAACAGGGTAAAACCCTGTCTCTACCAAAAATACAAAAAATTATCTGGGTGTGGTGGCACACGCCTGTGGGTGATCCCAGCTATTCAGGAGGCTGAGGTGGGAGGTTTGCTTGAGCCAGGGAGGTGGAGACTGCAGTGAGCCAAGATTGTGCCACTGTGCTCCAGCCTGAGTGAGTGACCTGCCCACTCCCAAAAAAAGAGGGCTGTAAGGGACTGAGAAGTAGCAATATGGTGAGGGAGACTGGACCCTCCAAAATATTTAAATCGTGTTAAGGAGGGGAGAGGTTATTTTCCTCTTCTGATGCTACGACAATCCTTATCCACACCGTTCTTCACCACCACACTCCAGCCACATTTTACTTGTAGTCAGAGTCACCATTTGCCACCAGCTTAGCAGTGCTGTCAATCTCTCATTCCTCCAGTTTTGCAGACCATGGCAGGGCTCAGCTATCCCAAGCATGCCATGCTGTCCATTTGAGGCTTTACCAGTGAGTCCTTTGGAGACAGCAGATCATTGCTCGGATTTTTGTTCACTTAGCTTATTTATATCTACGTCATTATTTTAGAGGACAATCTGCATACAATGATACATAGCTAATTCATGAGTATCTTTTCTACTTGGTTTCATTGTAGCTTAATGCAGAATATACTTACAGTGTCATCCTGAAGTGATAATTAGAAAAGTATACGGATATTTTCAAATCAGTGTTTAATTTTATCATGTGTGACTACTCCCTTAAAAGCTTTAGAAAAGAGTTTAGGAATTCTATTTTTATGAGATTATTATATTTTAATTGCATGCATTGTTTGTTAGGGATTCAATTTTTTTCACCTTAAAATATTAATGTGGGGCTTACAAACTCATAAATCAGTTACTGTTCAAAATTAAAAAAAAAAAAAACGTGTCGTGGCTAGTGCAAACAGTAAATCAGTTTTTTACTGTGTTTGTTTGATTAGCTTGGAATCTAACAAACATTCTGTAAGAAGCTACCACCAAAGATAGGAGAAACAGGTACCCAGGCACCTCCTTCCTTACTAGTGACATTTTGTGCATTTCAGTACTGTCTACATGAGGAAAAGCAATATTGTATAAAAGTAATTAACATATTCACAATCAGGTTACATACTCTCGTTTCTCTTCAGGTTGTATGCATCTTTTGTCTTTTACTAAATATTTCTGTGGAAAGGAACAATTCTGAGTTTTTGACCAAGTTCATTTTTGTTTTTGCTTGTTTGTTTTCTTTTGAGATGGAGTCTTGCTCTGTTGCCCAGGCTGGAGTGCAGTGATATGATCTTGGCTCACTACAACCTCTGCCTCCTGGGTTCAAGCCATTCTCCTGCCTCAGCCTCCTGAGTAGCTGGCACTACAGGTGCTTGCCACCAAGCCCAGCTAATTTTTGTATTTTTAGTAGAGACAGGGTTTCACCATGTTGGCCAGTCTGGTCTTGAACTCCTGACCTCAGGTGATGTGCCCCTGCTCCCCTTGGCCTCCCAAAGTGCTGGGATTACAGGCGTGAGTCACCATGCCCGGCCCGGGGCTTATTTTTTTAAAAATGTTACAGATATTAAAGTTTGTATATTTTCCTAGTAGCATCAACAACCTGTTGTTATCTAAATAGCCATCCTTTCATCACTCAAATATAAATTGAGGGGCTAGGTGGGACCAGAGTTCTGCTAGACACCAGAAAAGTAAAGAACCACAGAGTCCAACTCTTGCTCTGTGAAGTTTACAACACAGCTAAGAAGACATAGAAAAGCCATTACAAGTGTTTTGAAGAAGTACAGGGTGCAAGAGGAGCGAAAGGTCAATTATCCAGACTGTGGCTCACCCTGATTTCTTGATTCTCCTATTTTATTAATTAAAAATTATTTATTTATTTTTTAGTAGAGATGGAGTTTTATGAAAAACTAGGCCAGGCTGGTCTCGAACTCCTGACCTCAACTGATTCTCTCACCTTGGCGTCCCAAAGTGCTGGGATTACAGGCTTGAGCCACTGCATCCAGTTTATTTTATTTTTTATAGAGACAAGGTCTCACTATGTTGCCCAGGCTGGTCTTGAATTCCTGGACTCAAGTGCTCTTTCTACCCTGGTCTCTAAGTGCTGGGATTACAGGCCTGAGCCACCGCGGCCAGCCTCTTCTATTTCAAAACTGAAGAAAAAGAGAAAGTGAAGACACAAGCGACATTAAATGACGGTATGCATGTACATGTATCTTCCGAGAAGAACATTATTCAGTCAAATAATTGAGGTTCTCTCAGACAACCTCTCTGGAAGGTTTGCTTGTGTATTTTACCAGTGGTAGATACCCCAGATCCCCAAAGAAGAAACCAGGGAGTGGTGTAGAAGGGGTGGCTATATGGAGATGAACTGGATTCAGTTTTCTATTTTTTAAGTTTTATTTTTACTTACACAGCTGGGGCACTGGCTCATGCCTGTAATCCTAGCACTTTGGGAAACCAAGGCAGGAGGACTGCTTGAGCCTCGGAGTTTCAGAGCAGCCTGGGCAATATAGTGAGGCCCTGTCTCTCAAAAAAAATTTTTTAGGCCGGGTACGGTAGCTCAGCCTGTAATCCCAGCACTTTGGGAGGCGGAGGCAGGTGGATCACGAGGTCAGGAGATCGAGACCATACTGGCCAGCACGGTGAAACCCTATCTCTACTAAAAATACAAAAATTAGCTGGGCGTGGTGGTGCAGATCTGTAATCCCAGCTATGTGGGAGGCTGAGACAGGATAATCCCTTGAACCCAGGAGGGGGAGGATGCAGCGAGCTGAGGTTGCGCCACTCCACTCCAGCCTGGTGACAGAGCGAGACTCCATCCCCCCAACCAAAAAAAAAATGTAAATAAATAAATTTTATATTTACTTAGATGGAAACAGAGTCTCCGTATATTGCCCAGGCTGGTCTTGAACTCCTGATGTCAAGTGATCTTCCCACCTGGGCTCCCCAAAGTGTTGGGATCACAGGTGTGAGCCACTGACCCCCGCCAGTTTTCTTTCAAAAAAAGAACGGGTTGTCGAGCTCCTTCCAAAGAAGCAAAAACAAAAAAACAAAAAAAAAAAACAAAACAAAACAGCTGAGCAGGGCAAGAAAGCTGTGCCCTTGTGAGGAGCAGAGTTCAGGGTCTAATTCCTGTTGCGTTAGCCTCCAATTATACCAGTGGGGAGAGCCGATAACATCGGATGGGCCCAGGGCTGCGGAACTGGAGCGCCTTGGCTATTTACACTGACCTGGAAAATGTCAGCATAAATGACAGAAGGCGGGGGTTGCTGACTGCACTCCTTCTAGAAGTCTCAAGGCTTTGTGGCTATTGAGCTGTTTTTCCCCCTTACCGTTGACTCGTCACGAAGTCACTGAGGAAGGATGGCCTGTAAATGGGGCGAGGGCTGGGGGAAAAAGGGGCCTTAAGTGAGGCAGGCACCCCCCACACAGGTCACAGTTTAAAAGACGATGGTTCAGACCGTTATGCGAAATGATCTCAGAACGGCTGTTCACCTTCCCCAAAGCTGCATTAAGAAAAATTAGGATGGGTGACATCCCCTTTACAAGACTGACCCCCCAGACTGAGGCTAGCCCTCTTATCGGCTGGACAGGGCTAGGAGGGGGTGTGTGCAGGATCGCCCTCGAAGCCGCAGCCGGGACCGGCGGGCACGAAGGCGGCCCCACGCCAGGTTTAGCCTCCCCGCCCTCTGGGTGCGCGCTCACGGCAGAAGCGCGCGCCCCCGGGCCTCGCGAGCGCGCCCTCCACCCCTCGCCGTCTCACGCGCCGAGCCTCGGCGCCCCCGCCCGCCCTGCGCTCCCACAGCCCGAGCGCCGCTCAGCTGACCCGCGGGCGCCAGACGCGGCGGCTCTCAGCTCGCGAGCGCAGCTGCGGCGGCGCGGGCCTCTCAGGTCGACACTCCCCCGGCGCCCCTCCCCCACCCTGTCGGGCTCCGGACCCGCGGCGCGCAAGCCCGCCGCCGCTTCCCCCGCGCGGAGCGAGGAGGCAGGCTGCGGCGGTGAGCGGCAGCTGCGCGGCCATGGGCGCGCCGGTGTCGCCCTAGGGCGGGCGCAGAGACCGCAGCTGGAGCGGTGGCGGCAGCCTCCACAGAAAGCCTTTTCGGGTGGCGGCGGCGGCGGCCACTGGAGCAGCGCGGCCGGGATGAGCGGGAGCGGCGCGACGCCCGGCCCGGGCTCGGGCTCCTCCCCGGCCGCTTGCCGCTTCGCGCACTACTTCGTGCTGTGCGGGATCGACGCGGACAGCGGGCTGGAGCCTGACGAGTTGGCGGGTAAGGCCAGGGCTGCGGCGGCGCGGGGTCCCCTCAGGGGCGCGGGGGACGCTGCGGGGACGCGCCGGAGGCGGGGTGCGGGCTGCAGACAAAGTCAGCTCCCGGCGGCGCCCCCCGCCGCGCTCTGGCCGAACGGGCGCTCGGGCGCGATTTAATGACATTGTTATTCCGCATGCGGGCTGTGCGGCTGCGCCCACCCGGGGCTTTCGCCTCCGGGCGCTGGGTTATTAATAACGGACGCGGGGGTGGCCCCAAGGGCACGGCCCCCGCCTGGCGCGCCGGCCCCTTCGCCCGCAGCCGCACGCGGAGGCGGCCTGTGACTCACTGGGCGTGCGGGCTGCCCCCCGGCCGCGGCGCCTGCCTCCCACCCGCTTGCCTCCCCGCCCCGGCCGCGAAGTTTCGGCCCCGCACGTGACACGGCGCTCGGGCCTCTTCGCGGTAGGGGGAGTCGGACCCGGCTCGGCTCCAGCCGCTGGGAGCGTCCGCGGAGGCGCCGGTGGCAGTGCGAGCGAGCGCGGGGCTGGCTGGGGCCGGTCGGACTTCATCCTGGACTCTTTCCTCTGCGCCGCCTCCGGCTCTGCGATGCTGGCCAAGTCACCTTTTGGAATCCTGTGGATTTGGCCGCGTCTGGGTAGCTGGCGGGGACCTTTGGACGCTCAGGACCTAGCACCGCGCTGTGTTGACACTGCCTACACTGTTCCCGAGTTTAAACTCAGTTGGGTGCACCGTGTGTTAGTGCCTGGTTTTCCCGGAGGGGCACGGGTCCCTTCTCTTGACCCGTTTGATGGCGCAGTGCGGGGCTATGCTGGGGAAACGACGCCGGGAAAAGGGGCCGTTAAAGGGCGATTGAGGCGGGGCGGGGCGGAGGGGGGCGACGGCGGAGTGCGCAGTGTCGGGAGCAGGCCGGAGAGAAACCGCTGATTTCATTTTTCACGCCTGTTCCTTTCTGCTTGCCTCTGCGGGATCTGAATCTTGATTTGTTGTTGTCGTTAAGTGGGTGAGACAAGTGACATCTACTGCCTGAACTTTGTGTCAGTGCTAAAGACTTAGGTCATAGCCTTTCAGAACAACTTCCTTTGGACCAATAATTCCTTATTGATTGCACCAACGTGAATTTTTCACTTTCCCTTTGGTGGGGGTGGGGGGGGCTGGGAAGAATACATTAAATAATAAACAATAGTAAACAAAACTGTTAAGCCTTAAAATAACAGCCCCCACCAACCCACGTCTTAGCTATCTTTTTCTTAGATTCACAGCAAAACTTTTTTTTTTCATATTCTTTTTAGGTAGAAACAAAACATTTTCAACAAAAATTGTAAGTCTAGTTTTAGTTAAAAATTTTGGAGAGAATAGGGTACCAGGTTTTTCTGTATGTGTAGTTATGTAATCACATTGTTTCTTCAACTAAGATTTCATGTACATGCTAAGAATGGCTTTGTTAAAGGATATGAAGAAAAAGTCTGCAGAGAGATTTGGAGAGATTCCTCTCTTGAGATTGGTGAAGGGATATTCTTATTTTTTAGACTCCTTTATTCCCTAAACATCCTGAACATTTGTGGCACCAGGGTCACTTGGAGGCCTTCCGTCAGTGATGACTGATGAAAACCTGTATTTTTTCATTTGCCTACTGAAGCTAAAACAGTACCTTTTAGGTGTGACCTAGGACTCTTTAGGCATGGTACAAATGACGTTAACAAAAGCAAAAATTAGATGTTAATGCATTTTTAAGAAACAAACTACGATGTCTCTTTTTGCAATACTGTGTGAATGTGGGTGATTGGGATTTCTGCTTCTCATCATATTTAATATATTCAGGTAATAATGTATTTTGCCTGGTAGTATTTGAATATCATTCGTCCAACAAATAATTTTGAAAGTGTCTATCTGTAGTCTGTTTTTTAGGCACTGGGAACAGCTGTGAAGAAAGCAGTCAGAAATCCCTACTGTCATGGAGCATACGTTCTAGTGTAAACAGATAATGAAAATACAGTTATTCCCCCGTATCCATGGGGGATGGATTCTAGAGTGTGTCCCACACCAAAATCCTCGGATGCTCAAGTCTCTTATAATAAAATGGTGTTGTATTTGCATATAACATATGAACATTTTCCTGTATACTTTGTCATCTCTAGATTACTTATAATACCTATTACATTGTAATATTATGTAAATAGTTGTTATACTGTATTGTTTAGGAAATAATGACAAGAAAAAAGTTGGTACATGTTCAGTACAGATACAACTATTGAAGGCCTAACTACATTTTCAATCTGTGCTTGGTTGAATCTGTGGATGCAGATTCCACGTGGAGTGCCTACTGTGTATAGTTCTCCAGATGTTAGTAAGTGCTATGAGGAAAAATAAAGCGGGGGAGTGGATTTAGGGATATGCCAGCAGAGTGTTGGGATGGTGCGGTTGTGATTTTAAATAAGATGGTTAGGGAAGGCCTCACAGGGAGGGTGGCATTTGAACAGAGCCTTGAAGGAGGTGAGGAAGTAGGCCAAATGGATCACATAAGGGCACAGCATTGCAGGCTGTGACAGCAGGTAACAAAACACATTATTTTTTTCCACCCTTGAAGAAATAGGTGCAGACACCCTGAGTGGGACAGTCCCTAGTTTGTGCTGGTAACAGCAAGGAGTCCAGTATGGCTGGAGCTGAGGGAGAGAGAGAGTAGTAGGTAAGATCAAAGAGAAAGGGCAGGGGAGATTGTATAGGGCCTCATGCAGTAGTTAGGCTTTTAACTCTGAGATGCGAAAGCACTGGAAGGTTTTGGGCAGAGTAATGACAAGATCTGATGTACCTTCTAAAAGCTGTTGTGGCTGCTAAGTTGGGTAGACTATAAAAGGGAAGGGGTAGAGACAAGTTAGGGAACTCTTTTAGTATTTGAGGTGAGAGGCTGGGCGTGGTGGCTCACGCTTGTAATCCTAGCACTTTGAAAGGCTGAGGCAGGTGGATCACTTGAGGTCAGGGGTCCAAGATCAGCCTGGCCAATATGGTGAAATCTCGTCTCTACTAAAAACACAAAAATTAGCCGAGTGTGGTGGCACGCACTGGAGGCTGAAGCAGGAGAGTCGCTTGAACCCAGGAGGTGGAGGTTGCAGTAAGCTGAGATCACCCCACTGCACTCTAGCCCGGGCAGTAGAGGGAGACTCTGTCTGGGAAAAAAAAAAAAAAGTATTTAAGGTGAGAGATGCCATTGGCTTGGTGAAGTGTCAGGAAGGACTCATTCTAGATAGATGTTGAAGGTAGAGCCAACAGGATTTGCTGATAACTTGTATGGATGTTGAGGAATTCTATGAATATAGTTCAAAGAAAGTGATCAAAGATGACTCCAAGATTTTTGGGCTGAACAACTGTAAGCTTCTCTCCTGAAATAGGAAGACTGATGGAGAATCAGGCTGGGGTTCAGTTCAGTTTTGGACATACTAAGTTTGTTGTGTCCATTAGACATTCAGATGGAGTTGTCACATAGACAAGACGTCTCTCGGGAAGATCTGCACTGTAGGTATAAATTTAAAGCCATGAAATTAGATGAAATCACTTAAGGGTTGAGTGTAGATAGAAAAGAGAGGAGGACACTTAATGATTGAGCACTGGGGCCATTCTAGCATACATAGGTGGGGAGGATAAGGAGGAGACAACCTAGGAGATTGAGGAGTATGGAATAGTGACATGGTAGGAAAACAGGAGAATGTAGTATCATGTTCTCTACTAAGAATTTTCTTGACTATTTCTGTAGAGAAACATTTGTGGATCATGAAACTGTGTTAGGCAAATTAGCCAGAAGGTAGTTTCTGTTTTGCGGCATTAATTTCAAAGTTAATGATATTTAAGTTTCTATTTTGCTTTGTTGGAGCTTATCTGTCTTTATCACAGTTTCTTAGCAAGTTGTCACCCTGCCTGTAGAAGGTCTTAATTGACTTTTATTAAAGATACATTCTACTAGTTGCTTCAGACTTTCTTAACATATGCATGTTCCTAGAATTCACACTCTGCAGGTGGTAGGACATTGGAATCAAAGACAGTAACAGTTAAATAGACTAAGACTTTATAATAAAAGTTATCAAGGCTTCAAATTGTTTTTAGACATTCCTAGTAAAACCCAGCTTAAACAGCAATGGAAAAGACTTTTTTCATCTCAGATATATAGATCCCTTGATAGCTGAAAATAATCTAAATATAGATATTAAAATATATTTTAAAATGGAGGACTTAGAAACTTTATGGTGATGTCCACCTGTATATTCTGTTATATTTACCTGTTGTCCTTTCTGTACCACATCTTAGTTGTTGTGCTTCTCCTATTCACTGTATATTTTTAAGATGCACTTTGTCCATAAGCAAAACATCCTTTAAGTGTTAAAGGAGAAATGTTTAAATTTCCTTTAAATATTAAAGATAAGGAAAAGGTTTCAAAGCGGGATTCTTTATTGCATATAGAAGAAAGGAGGTATAAATGGAGGTAAATCATGCAATTAGTTGACATCAGAGAAGGCAGACATCATTTTGAAATCTTTTTATTATTTTTTCTTTCTTTTTTTTTTTTTTAAAGATGGGGTTTCACCATGATGGCCAGGCTGATCTTGAACTCCTGACCTCAGGTGATCTGCCCACCTCGGCCTCCCAAAGTGCTGGGGTTACAGGCGTGAGCCACCGCGCCTGGCCTGAAATCTTATTTTATTTATTTTTTTTGAGATGGAGTCTCGTTCTGTTGCCCAGGCTGGAGTGCAGTGGTACAATCTTGGCTCACTGCAACCTCTGCCTCCCGGGTTCAAGCAGTTCTGCCTCAGCCTCCCAAGTAGCTGGGATTACATGTGTATGCCACCACACTTGGCTAATTTTTTTTATTTTAGTAGAGATTGGGTTTCACTGTGTTGCCCATGCTGGTCACAAACTCTTGAGCTCAGGCAGTCTGCCTGCCTCAGCCTCCCAAAGTGTTGGGATTTACAGGCATGACCCACTGTGCCTGGCCTGAAATCTCATTTTATAGCTTTTATTTCCTTTAAGACCTGGCTGTAGGAATACACATGGCTTAAATTTGCAGCAGTGAACCTTTTGAGCAATGGGAAAATGAAGGACATGATAAGGGCTTTATTAAGTAACATAAATGTAGAAGCCCTCCGAGAGAGAAGGGACTTGCCTCTTTCATAGCGTCTTATATACAGTACACAGTGTTTAATGAGGGAATGAATATAAGTTCACATATGAGTCTACAAATTATGTGATGACCAGAATATTCTTTTTTTTCTTGTCCTTTTTTTTTTGAGATGGAATCTCACTCTGTCACCCAGGCTGGAGTGCAGTGGTGTAATCTTGGCTCACTGAAACCTCTGCCTCCTGGGTTCAAGCTATTCTCCTGCCTCAGCCTCCCGAGTAGCTGGGCCTACAAGTACGTGCCTCCACGCCAGGCTAATTTTTGTATTTTTAGTAGAGATGGGGTTTCACCGTGTTGGCCAGGCTGGTCTTGAACTCCTGACCTCAGGTGATCCGCCAGCCTCATCCTCTCAAAGTGCTAGGACTACAGGTGTGAGCCACCACACCTGGCCCACAATATTTTTAAAGTGTTCCCTTGGTAGCCTGGATTCAATCCTGTTCATAGTTGTTGAAGTATGATGGATGCGATCTCTGCCATAGAACTTTGTTTAGATCTTTTCCTTAGTGTCTCTCTCTAGCTATTTTTAGCTTTGGTTGTGTTGGGTGTGATTTTCAAAAGAGCATAGAGATGGTGGAGACCATGATCCAATTCAAGTAAGTATAATAAAATTTAGTCAAGACTGAGAGACTATCATGTCACATTAGTTCTTGAAGTGACCTTAGACATATTTACAGTGAAAAAACTGAGGCTCAGAGATTAAGGGCCCCCTCAGGTCACATTTGATCAGCAGTAGACACCTGACTAGTTCCTGGTAGTTCCAGTCCACTACTCCCCATAGTTATTCTATTTTTTAAGCTCAGAAAAAAGATGAGCTTGACTCATTCAACAAGCATGTCAAAACTGCCCTAATTCCAGACTGAATGTCATAGTCAAGACTGTGCTGAAGTCTGTCTTTTAAAAACAGTGGCCAGGTATATAGGCTTAGGGTGAGATAGAAGCTGCTGTGATCTAAATACCATTGGTACTGTGTCAGTTGTTAGCTTTGTTGACGTCCTTGGCTCACAGTAGATTCTTGGTAGTTTGGAAGGTCTGGCTGGGTAGCTAGGGGGCTGGGGAAGGAGTAGTACAAGGATCAGCCTTCATTTCAATGAGGCCAAAGAAGATTCCAGATGTAGTTGCTGTGTGCTGGGCTGGCTGTTTGTCCCCAAACCTCACATTGAAATTTGATTTCTAATGCGTGAGGTGGGGTCTATTGGGAGATATTTGGGTTATGGGGGCAGATCCCTTGTTAATGGCTTGGTACCCACCTGGAGGTAGTGAGTGAGTTCTCCCTCTATGAGTTCCCAGGAAAGCTAGTTGTTAAAAAGGGTCTAGCACCACTCCCCTACCCTTTTCATTCCTCTCTCTTGCTATGTGATCTCTAATCTGTGGAGTGGAAGCAGCCTGAAGCCCTTACCAGAGGCAGATGCTGGCACCATGCCTCTTGTGTAGAACCACAAACGATTTCTTTTCTTTTTTTTTTTTTTTTTTTTGAGATAGGGTCTCTGTTACCCAGGCTGGAGTGCAGTGATACAATCTTGGCTCATTGCAGCCTTGACCTCCTTGGGCTCAAAAAGTCCTTCACCTTGACCGCAAGCATGTGCCAGCATGCTCGGCTAACTTTTGTATTTTTTGTAGAGATGGGATTTTGCTTTGTTGCCCAGGCTGATCTCAAACTCCTGTGCTCAAGCAGTCTGTCCCCTCTTGGCCACCCAAAGTGCCTGGATTACAGGTGGTGAGCCAGCATGCCCAGCTGAGCCATTTCTTTATAGACTGCCCAGCCTCAGGTATTTATAGCAACACAAAAACAGACTAAGACACTGTAGTATAATGATCACTTAATTTTGGAAATCTACTGGAAATAAAACTCTTGATACTGAAATTGGCCCAAATGTGAGTGAAAATAAATTCTCTGTGATAACTCCAAGGCTCAAGCATATGGCCCATTTTTAAAGCAAGATACACCAGCATAGAGAATTGGGAAGACAAGAGAGGGGAAGAGGGTGAGACATAATGTCTTTTGGGGAGGAGAGAAAGGGAAACAAAAGGGGACAGGGAAAGAGAAAGGAGGTTGGAAGAATACAAGTTGTCTCTGCTGCTGAGATGTTAAGACAAACTGTCCTAAAATTCCTGTGCACATCCTTTTGCCTGTATTTCCACTGTTGGTCACAGATACTCTCAAAGTAATAAAAGTAAATATCTAGAATACAATGCATTGTTAGTCATGATTTTCATAAAGCTCCATATGGAAGGGAAAACATTTTCCTTTTCTATAATTTACTAAAGAGTAGAGATGGTTCCTATACAGGATGCTTTAGGAAACATGTGCCGTATGCCTGAGCCATAGCATTTTGTTTAATAATGATGTAAATTTTGTTTTTGATAAAAGCATAACTAGCTACTATATTTTAGATAATTTAATGTTAAATGCTTATAGTGTGTCAGATTATGGAGTACATACGTAAGTGATGGCCACTATTCTGTAAGAATCTATGATGAAATAGTAATAGTAAAATAGCATTTATATAGTGCTTTCCACATGCCAGACACTGTGCTAAATTCTTGTTGGTTTTTGTTTTTGTGGTTTTGAGACAAAGTCTGGCTGGAGTACAGTGGCGTGATCTCTGCTTATTGCAATCTCCACCTCCCGAGTTTAAGTGATTCTCATGCCTCAGCCTCCCAAGTAGCTGGGAATACAGGTGTGCGCCACCATGCTTGGCTAATTTTTGTATTTTTTTGGTAGAGACAGGGTTTCACCATGTTGGCCAGGCTGGTCTTGAACTCCTGACCTCAGGTGATCCACCCACCTTGGCCTTCCAAAGTGCTGGGATTACAGGCGTGAGCCACTGTGCTAAATTCTTTATAGGCGTTACCTCATTCAGTCCATACAACAACGTTAGGAAATAGGCATTGTTTTCCCTTTTGTACACATGAGGAAACTGAGTCTAGAGAATTTAAGTACTCTATTCTGGTTTATGTAAGTAAGAAACCTGGATTGAAGGTCTGTCTGACATAATTCATCTATACCCATAACCACTACATTTGCTGTCTCTAGTAACATATGCTGTATTGTACAGATTGTAAAATCTACCAGTATACAGATCCTAAATGGGTAACCTTATTGTCAAATGAAATTATCTTATTGTTCCTCTATATGGGAACAATATTAAAGGGGAAACGACTGGGCAGGCTTTTATGACCTGACCTAGTTTGTTTCTTCTTTGGTCAGCACAAGTAATTTCTTTTGCATGCATTTCTTCATTCGTCAGAGAGTTAGAAGAGTATATATTTGACGATATTTTTGCTTTTGTCAATAAATACTTATAAAGACAAGGTGTTACTATATAAATAAAGGCTTTTACTGTGAAATATGCCACTTTCAACTTTTTAAAAAACCTCTTTGCTTTTCTTACTGGGTTTTATCATTTCTTAGCATAAATAATTTGTCATTAGGGTGAGTTTATAGCATTTAAAAGAAATATATGAATGCTTGTGAAACCATAGTTGGCAGGGCAGTCAGTACAGTAGTCAGAAGCTGAGATTTTGGGCCTGGCTTGTCACTTTGACAGCTATAGACATTAGTATTCTCATCTGTCTTGAAAACGGTTAAATGAGATTAATGATTTCTCAACTACTGCCCTTGGGGTCTGACATTGTTTTTGAGTAAAAAAACTTAATTTATCTAAAAAAAAAATTAACCCTAAATGTCATAGAACAAGAGGACTAGTACATACCACATTTATAGTCAGCCCTCCATGTCCAAGGGTTCCCCATCTGTAGATTAAACCATCATTGAATTGAAAATACAGTGTTCTAAAAAAATAAAAACTGTAAACAGTAGTTGCATTTGTACTGAACATGAACAGGTTTTTTGTTCTTGCCATTTTCCCCTAAACAATACAGCAAAACAACCATTTACATAGAATTTGCATCGTATTAAGTATTATAAGTAACCTGGAGATGATTTAAAGTGTATGGGAGAATGTGCATATGTTATCTGTATATATTATACCATTTTATATAAGGGGTTGGAGCATCCTGGGAGTCTTGGGACCAATCCCCCACGGATACTGAGGGATAACTGTACCACATGAGGACCGATTAAGTAATTACAAAGTCAGCCACCAGGAAAGGGAGAAAATCAATTATTGTATACAGTTCCCTTTCCAGGAAAGCTACAGTTTTTAATAAGCATTTTGAAATGTTAGTGTCAATTAATGGACTCCTAATTATTATCTACATGGACTTTAAGGACCCGGGGGTTCCTGTTTGAAATTAACATATTAATCTCTAGATTATTACTGTAGTATGGATGATACTGGCAGCTCCCAAATGATAATGAGGTCTTAGAATAATTTTTTCTACTTAAAATTCTCTAATAACTTCTTTTGTATTTAGAATAAGGTTCAAACTTTTAAATATTTGTTTATAACAAATATTATATTTATTTCTTTATAATAAGAGTGAGACAAGGTCTTGCTCTATAGCTCAGGCTGGAGTGCAGTGCTGTGATCACAGGTCACTGCAGCCTCAGCCTCCCAGGCTCAAGTGATTCTCCTACCACCGCCTGCCAAGTAGTTGGGACTATAGGTGTGTACCACTATGCCTAATTTTAAATTTTTTTTTTTTTTTTTTTAGAGATGGGGTCTCTCTATGTTGCCCAGGGTGGTCTTAAACTCCTGGGCTCAAGGGATCCACCCGTCTTGGCCTCTCAAAGTGCTGGGATTACAGGGGTGAGCCACCGCGCCTGGCCTATGTGTGGGTTTTAAAAACCCTAAAATGGGCCAGGCGCGGTGGCTCACTCCCGTAATTCTAGCACTTTGGGTGGCCAAGACGGGTGGATCAGTTGAGGTCAGGAGTTTGTACCATGCTCACCAATATGGTGGAACTCCGTCTCTGCTAAAAATACCAAAATTAGCTGAGCGTGGTTGCGCTTACCTGTAATTGCAGTTACTTGGGAGGCTGAGACACTATAGTCGCTTGAACCCAAGATGCCAAGGTTGCAGTGAGCTGAGATCACACTATTGCACTCCAGCCTGAGTGACAGAGGGAGACCCTGTCTCTAAAATAGAATAAAATAAAAACCCTAAAATGAAAGCTAGAATTTTCTTAAAAATGAGAAGCTTGAGATTGATGAAAAAGCAAGAGAAGGGATCATGATTAATTTATTTTAAAAAGGTATATAACAGCTTTGTGAAGAGCTAATAAAATTTCTTTCATCTATAAAATGTATTAGCCTGTTCCTTCAGCTTTGGGCACAGCTAGCCAGTCAGTTCTCTTTGTTTTTATAAAGTTTAATCCTTTATGGTTTTTTTTTTTCCTGTTTATAATCTTCTATTGTGCTTTACAATGCACTTTCCCACCTAAGGCTTGACTTTTTAAGATGGCACCATGTAAGAGGTCCTCTTGGCCAGAGATTTCAAAAATTTTTGGTACAAAACGGTTTTTTCCCCGGTACTTTTCTTTCCCTCTCTCCCTCTTCCTCCCTTCCTCCCTTCCTTCCTTTTTCCTTTCTTCCTTTCCTTTCCTTTTTCTTTTCCTTTCCTTTTCCTCTCCCCTCCCCCTCCTTTCTCCTTTCCTCTTTCATCTTTCCTCTTTCCTTTGCTTTTTCCTTCCCTTTCCCCTTTCCTTTTCCTTTCCTTTCCTTTTTCTGTCTTGTCTCGTCTCTTCTGACAGAATCTTGTTTTGTCTCAAAAAAAAAAAAAAAAACTGGCTGGAGTGCAGTGGTGTGATCTTGGTTTACTGCAACCTGAACCTCCTGGGTTCAAGGAATTCTCCTGCCTCGTCCTCCCAAGTAGCTGGGACTACAGGCGCCTGCCTCCACTCCCAGCTAATTTTTGTATTTTTAGTAGAGATGGGGTTTCGTCATGTTGCCCAGGCTGATCTCGAACTCCTGGCCTCATGTGATCCACCTGCATCAGCCTCCCAAAGTGCTGGGATTACAGGGTCACCAGGCTGGAGTGCAATCTTGGTTCACTGCAATCTCTGACTCCCTGGTTCAGGCAATTCTCCTGCCTTAGCCACCTGAGTAGCTGGGGCTACAGGTGCCCACCACCACTCTGGGTTAATTTTTGTATTTTTAGTAGAGACAGGGTTTCACCATGTTGGCCAGGCTGGCCTCAACCTCCTGACCTCAGAAGATCCACTCACCTTGGCTACCTAAAGTGTTGGGATTACAGGCATGAGCCATTGCACCTGGCCTACATTACTTTTCAAATAAAATGCAGGGAAGGCTGGCTGATAATGAGGACGTAAGAACTGAGAATTCTAGGAATGAAAGTATTAGTATTTTACCTGCTGCTGAGACAGCACATCCTGAGGATAGAAGAGCATGGAGGATTGGCTTTCTGAGATTTCTGAACCTTTCCCAAGAATCCATGACTTCACTAACTTTATTCAAAATTAAATACTGTAATTATTTTTACTAACATGGGTTTCTTGGATTACTTTTTATTTTTCTGTTAAAAACTTGTGTACATCACTAGTGCAGAAAGCTACTTTTGAAATAATGCTTTATTTAAGTGACTTTCAAAGAATAGGTGCTAGCATTAGTAAGTCAGAAGTAATCCCAGGAAGTCACCTTTATACTATGAAACTATGAAAATGACTAACATTTATGAGGCATGAACTGTGGTTGGTGATTTATAAACACTAATTCTCACAATAACTTGAAAGTATTACTTTTCTCATTTGATAGATGAGAAGGGCAACATTCAGTGAGTTGCCCAAAGACAGAAAAGCCTGTAGCTCGGATTCCATCCCAGGCTGTCTGGCTGCAAAGGAGCGCTTTTTCCTAATGCTCTGCTGCCTCTCTGAATCCTTCAGACCAGCTGTCCTCAACTGCTGGGTGGTGACACCTTAATGGGCCTACCATTCATGAGCTAGGTCACAAGTAATTACTAACAATAGTAGACATACTGAGATTATGGTATGGATTTTAAATGGAATGGATTCAAGGTCTTCCCTCTAATGATATCATTTTCACTTAGTTCCATTCCTATGTACTTTTATTGGGTGGGAGAGAGGTGGCTTTATACGCATCAAACCAGTAATTGGACATAGCCCCATGCATAATGGGAAATCTGTTTTATGCTACTGGTAAGCTACTGTTACTGATGAGCTATGAATAGTTTCCACATATTCATAAAGCCTTTTAGAAATATCACTGCAGAAGTAGTCAGTCTATTTGCTTTACTTTCCTCTAGACTTGTAAACTATTTTGTGCATTATCTGAGGACACCCATGGAAGTATATTTCTCAACACCTTTGTTGATCTGGATTGTTTCTAGATACTCTTCTCAATTATACAGTGTGACAGTGTTTTGGAAAGAGCATTTATAGATTATAATAAAAAATAATCCAAAAGGTGATGTGTGCTAAAAACAAATAAACAAAAATGTGATAGAGTTAATAATGTTAGGGTTGTAGAATCTTTTTTTTTTTTTTTTTTTGAGACAGGGTCCCACTTTGTCCCCCAGGCTGGAGTGCAGTGGCAAGATATTGGCTCACTGCAGTCTCCACTTTCCATGTTTAGGCAATCCTCCTGCCTCAGTCCCATAAATAGTTGGGACTAAAGGTGTGTGCTACTACACCTGGCTAATTTTTGTATTTTTTTGTAGAGACAGAGTTTTACCATGTTGCCCAAGCTAGTCTCAAACTCCAGAGCTCAAGCTGTCAGCTGGGTTCAACATCCTAAACTGCTTAGGATTACAGGCTTGAGCCACCACGACCGACCCTGTAGAATTTTTTCGTTCAGCCCTGCTGTGAAAACTGAAGTGCTGAATCCTTAAATACAGTTTGTGGATTTTAAACTGTGAAACCCAGTTTAAAGGTATTTCCCGGAGACCTTCTGATGAAAATCCACTTAATTTTTTCCTGTCCATGCCTGGAGAATTCAGGTTTCTGCTTTGCAGACTGTATTTTCTTACACCTCCCTTCTCTTCCCGTTTTCTGGTACATCATACTCTGTCATTTATTTAAACAGGAAATTATCCTATGGTTTGAGAAAGTGTTGGTGTAGAAGTGATAATGTAAATTAAGTAAATTTCTGATAATCTTAATTCCTCAGTACAGCTTGACACAAGATGGCTCATAGACCAGACTTTTGTACATTTTTCTCTAATCCCTTCTTAAAAGATCACCCTTATTTTCATCTTGGTCCTCATGACGCCACCTCCTATTGCTCGTTTGGTTGTCCTTTTTTGAGTAAAACCTGTAGAAGAATATTCTTTTGACAAAAAAGTTCTTGTGTCATCATGTAAAACTTTATAGAGAAAAAATTCTTTTTTTTTTTTTTTTTTTTTTTTTTTTTTTTTTAAGAAATAAGGTCTCACTCTGCTGCCCGGACTGGAATGCAGTGATGTGATCATAGCTCACTGCAGGCTTGATCTCCCAAACTCCTGGGCTCAAGTGAAACTCTTGCTTCAACCTCTTGAGAAGCTGAGACCACAACTGTGCACCACCATGCCCAGCTAATTAAAAAAAATTTTTTTTGTAGAGATGGGTTCTTGCTTCATTGCTCAGGCTGGTCTCAAACTCTTGGCTTCAAGTAATCCTCCCTCCTCAGCCTACAGAAGTGCTGGAATTACAGGTGTGAGCCACCATGCCTGGCCTGAAAAAACTCTTTTCACATGTCTGTCTGAATCCTCCAGTTACCTTCATTTCTAGCAGAAACTTTTGTTTTCTTTCTCTCTTTTGTCTTTTTCTTTTTCTTTTTTTGAAAGAAAGAGAGAAAAGAAGAAAGAAAGAGTGAAAGAAAGAAAAAAAATGTAAGAGAGAAAGAGGGAGAGAGAACAGGATTCTTGTTCTATTGCCCAGGCTAGAATGCAGTCTAAAAATGGGTATTAAAAACCTCTTTTATGCCAGTAATTGTGCTTAACAATGGAGACAGGAAGGAATAAGGGATGAAAATAACAA
>CAUYLG010022679.1:0-56219 GCA_963573385.1 Cacajao melanocephalus
AGACGGAGTCTTGCTCTGTCACCAGGTTGGAGTGCAGTGGCCCAATCTCGGCTCACCGCAACCTCTGCCTCCTGGGTTCAAGCGATTCTTCCGCCTCAGCCTCCCGAGTAGCTGGGACCACAGGCACGTGCCACCATGCCCGGCTAATTTTTTTTGTATTTTTAGTAGAGATGGGGTTTCACCGTGTTGGCCAAGATGGTCTCGATCTCTTGACCTCGTGATCCGCCCGCCTCGGCCTCCCAAAGTGCTGGGATTACAGGCGTGAGCCACCGCGCCCGGCCTGGTTGCGTGTTTTTAAGGCCCACTCTGGCCACAATGGGATGAAGGGTGGTTGGGGAGGGGACAAGGCTAGAGCCAGGGAGGACAGTAGGTAATTAAGGTCAGTGTGAGTATTTGTTGAGTTGGGGGTGGTGGCGGGCGCCTGTAGTCCCAGCTACTCGGGAAGCTGAGGCAGGAGAATCACTTGAACCCGGGAGGCAAAGGTTGCAGTGAGCCCAGATCGCACCATTGCACTCCAGCCTGGGCAATAAGAGCGAGACTCCATCTCAAAAAAAAAGAAAGTTATCTATTGCTGGCTGGTGTTGCGATATAGATGCCAAAACAAAAAAACACAGTATTTGTTGAGTATTGGTCTCGGGTACTCTTGGAGATCTCAGATAGAGTGGTCAACAAGGCAGACTTGTTCTCTAAGTGAGAATCGGTGTCATATCTGAGAGTCAGAAATGTGAAGGAAATACAGGAAGGCAATGTGCTCATCACAGAGTGCTCTAAACCTCCTGTTATTTAGAGAAGCAGTATGATGTTCTTGTCTCAAGTGACAGTGGGCTTTTTTGCTCTAGCATTTTAACTGTATTCCCACTCTCTCTATTATCTATGTTTTCTAGGAGGATGAATTTCTAACTTCACTGGTCTCCTTATATTGGTCCCTTACACTGTGTGGGTTGTGTAAAATTCTCTCAAATTCCTCTTGGGGCTGGCCTTTTTACTCTTATTTAAAGACATTTAGTGGCTGGGTGCAGTGGCTCACGCATGTAATCCCAGCACTTTGGGAGGCCGAGACGGGCAGATCACTTGAGGTCAGGAGCTAGAGACCGGCCTGGCCAACATGGCGAAACCCCATCTCTACTGAAAATACAATACATAGCCAGACACGGTGGTGTGTGCCCAGCTACTCTGGAGACTGA
Organism: Cacajao melanocephalus; assembly: GCA_963573385.1. Classification (NCBI taxonomy): domain Eukaryota; kingdom Metazoa; phylum Chordata; class Mammalia; order Primates; family Pitheciidae; genus Cacajao; species Cacajao melanocephalus. The sequence continues at coordinate 1,185 of CAUYLG010022679.1, forward strand.
GGCGGGAGAATTGCTTGAACCCAGGAGGCAGAGGTTGCAGTGAGCCAAGATTGGGCTACTGCACTCCAGCCTGGGCAACAGAGTGAGACTCTGCCTCTAAATAAATAAAATAAAGACATTTAGCTACCGCTTAAGTGTTGGATCCATTCAAATGAAGGATTCTAGTGTGTCATTTCCCCTCTGACGTAAAAATGTTTCTTGAAAGACATGTCCTTATCATTCAAGACTAAGCTCTCCCCTTCAGAATAATTAGAAATGCATTTTAGGTTTTCTTTCATTCTTAAGCACAAGACTATGTTGTCTTTAGATATTTGAGATTAGTGAGCTAATCTGCCCTAAAGAGAAATTTCACGGGAAATTATTAAATTGTCTTGAAAGCTTTCAAGGGTGGCTCAGGAAATATGGGGTTGAGGGCCTCTGTCCTTCCCAGCATGTGCCCTTAGGACTAGGCTTAGTGGCAGTTGTGGAGTAGGTTGCACGGGGTTTGTATGGTAGCTTCATGACCATCAGGGGCCTCTACTCCTTTCTGCTCCATGGTCTTAACATACAACCTGAAATTTACCCTTGTTTGTAATCCTAGCTGTGTTCCAGACAGGAAGGAAGAGGAAGTGGGTGAGGAAAGAGCAATCTTCTCCTTTGAGATAACCCCTCTAGGAGCCTTTCCTGGAAACCCCACCTGGCAACTTATTCGCTGTGTATGGCTGCAGGCGTGTGTGGGAACGTGGTCTCAGTTGGACACATTACCATCTTTTCAGACACTAATTGTGTGCTCTTGGGCAAGTGATAGAAACTTCCTACACTTTTGCTTCTTCATCTGCAAAATAGAATGATAATAGTTCCTACATCATAGTTTTGATGAGACCTAAATGAGATACTGACCTATGGTGAACATTGAATAAACAGGTAGTTTTATTAAGTCAATAAAACATAAATGACATTTGCAGACCACGGTCAGCTAAGGCGGAGCAGAAAAGGGAGAAACAGTAACTGGCACTCAGAGGTGAGATGCGTCTGAAGGGATGGAGGGTTCTTCAGTAGGTGCCGAGATGGCGAAATAGTACAGCACACTTTTTTCCTCCTCTGCCCTTCCTCAGCTGCCCAGAGGATAAGTGATAGAAACTTCCTACACTTTTGCTTCCTCATCTGCAAAGTAGAACGATAGTAGTTCCTACATCATAGTTTTGTTGAGACCTAAATGAGATACACTGTGTGGGTTGTGTAAATTCTCTCAAATTCCACTTGGGGCTGGCCTTTTTATTCTATTTAAAGACATTTAGTGGCTGGGCGCGGTGGCTCATGCCTGTAATCCCAGCACTTTGTGAGGCCGAGGCGGGTGAATCACTTGAAGTCAGGAGCTCAAGACCAGCCTGGCCAACATGGTGAAACCCCAACTAACCTAAAATAACACAGCGCCAGAGCTCCCTTGTAGAATGAATGACCATAGCCATCAACAGCAGAAGTGAGGTGGTGGCACTCAGGATTCAAGGCTGAGGTGAATTTCAAATGACACAGTGCTGTCAGGGGCTGAGTCTGTCTGGGACAGAGCTTTCCTGAGATGCAATCACCCTGCTGTGCACTGGGTGCTGAGATCCTGGGGTATATGTAATAACAAATATATCTGTCAGGAATGGTTACTGTTTACTTTTTGGGGGGAATAATAGAAATGGGAAGAATCAGACTCATATAGCTGCATTCAGAGTATAATTAATACGGCACTGGTTTGGAAAAATTCAGTACAAGTTCATTTTTTTAGCATACATTTATTATTTGCTTACCATGTTCCAGGAGCTGTTCTAGGCAATTGAGAAAACATGTATAAACTCATGTACTTTGAGGTAGGGACTATTATGAGTTCCATTTTATAAGTGGGGAAACTAAGAGATGAAGACATTAAGTCACTTGCTAGAGAACACGTAGTTAAGTAAGTAGCAGAGCCAGGAGGCTTGTTTATTTTGTTTTTGTTTGAGACGGTTGTGCCCCATTGTGCAGGCTGAAGTGCAGTGGCACAGTCTCGGCTCTCTGCAGCCTCAGACTTCTGGGCTCAAGAGATCCTCCTGTGTAGATGAGACTACAGGCGTGCACCACCATACCTGGCTAATTTTTTTGTAGTTTTTGTAGAGATGGGGTTTCACCATGTTTCCCAGGCTGGTCTCGAACTCCTGGGCTCAGTCAATCCACCTTTTCTTGGCCTCCCAAAGTGCTGGGATTACAGACCTGAGCCGCTGTGCCTAGCATCAGGAGGCTGGTTTAGAGCCTCTGCATTTAACCACTATGCTACTGAGGCCTCCTTTAGTTCTCTTTAGTGGAGAAATGCTGCTCAACCCTGGTTTTAGGAGCAGCTTAAGTGGTGCTGCCCCAGGTATTCATAAAATTGTGTGCAGAGAAGTATTTGCCCACAGATCCAGGGCAGGAAGGGGGGCAGTTTCTGGCTGGTAGAAAAAGGAGATTTCTCCCTAACCCACTTGGATAAAGATTCATGAGGAATTTTCAAAGGTAGGATGGGCTCTCTTAAAACCAATGGAGCAGTTGGAGAAGGAAATGACAAATTTCTCTCTGGCTTTTTTCTTCCACAAATAGGATATGTTTTTATTAAATGAATGCATGTTAAATGAACCACATTGAGGCTGGATTCCAGCCAGCTGATACCCAGTTTCCAGCATAATAGAGGAGTCATTTCTCTCCTTTGTGTTTTTCGGGGTCAAAAAAAAAAAATTTAGGTGCACATAGTAAGAAGATGTGTAGAACCAATGTCTCAGGCTAGCAACTTTCAAATGAAACATTGTTGGACCCAAGGCTGGCTGTGGGGTTCTCCTTCTGCATGTGTAGAATGAACAGGTTGGATGTCTGTGGTTGTCGCTGATTCCTAAGCCTGAATTCACAGCCCACCATGAGTGTGCTTTAGGCCTGCATGGCCTGCAGATTTGTTTTCTATTTTCTTCCTGGTCCAGAGGGCTAGCTCTAATGAATGTATTTTCCTATATTGATATTTTTAACTTCCAAATTATTGTTTACTATTTTACTTGTAGCAAGTGAAATCCAGTTTTTTTTTTTTTTGAGGGTATAAAAAAAAAATCAGTAAGTATTTGGCCCTCTCTGCAGCCTCCCAATGGTGGCCCCTCCACCGCCCACTGCCACCAACTTTGAGCTCCAGGTTGAAGAGGAAATGCTGCTTGTGGCAGAAATGCCCTTTTCCTGTTTTTGCCCTGGCACAGATTCTTTGACATTCATTGGTGCTCCAGGGTTAACTTCACTAGTTTCTCCCACAAGAAGGGAAGAGACCTGTCGTGAGATGCTCTGCCTCATCCTTTCCAGGGAATCCAGAGATAGCCCGGAACCCAGGCCCTGCTTCCACAGGAGGCCTCAAAATCTGGCACCTGCCCTGACCGGACCCTCAGTGAGCCAGGCGCCCCCTGGCTCTGATCAACTGGGCTCAGGGACGAGGGACATGGAGAATTTGTGTCGTGGGAAATGTCTCAGCTTTCTCTTCTGCTTTCACACACAGGGTACTTCATTTAGGGAATGGAAAGCCACTCTTGCTTTCTGTTCTCTAAAAGTATTGGTTTTAAAACTTACAACAGACTTCTGGAGGCCTGGTTACACGGGTGTGTGTTTGCTTTATGATGTTATCAAACTGTACATTTACAACTTAGCAATTTTCAGTACGTATATTTTACCTCAACAGCAAGATGACTTTGTGATTTGTCATGAAAGAAGCATTGTCACATCTGTTACCAAGAAAGAACAAAAGGAAGAAGGGTGATGCAGGGTGAAGCTAATCTGTTTTGATTGATGTGAAAATGGCAGGCTCAGGGTGAAGGTGGGGACTGGTTAAATAATTTTACTCTTAGGTCTCTTCCTAAAGAAACAAAGATATGTGCAACAGGTAGTAGTTAAATGATGACAAAATCAAAATGGGATGCTGTTTAAAGAGGATGCTACAAATGTTTATTCATTAAAGCCACTTATAACAGCACAGTACAATCCCATTTTAAAAAGAAAGACATACTTTACATGTATGTGTAGAAAGTAATCAGGAAGAATGTACACCATATTAACAGGTAAAGAAATTATGAGAGGTTCGTATTTCCTTATCTACTTAAGTTTTTTCACTCTAATGTGGGCAGGCATTGCTTGTATAATACGGTAAGCAAGGAATGTGTGTTTGGGACAGCAGTTTGAGCTCTCAGCCTCCGTAAGAGAGTCAGGTCTGCCTCATCCGCGCATCTGCTCGTTGAGCAGAGGCCAGGGCTGTGTGAGCAGCGCTCCAACAATTGTCTTTACAAAGTGTAAAAAGTCATCAGTGATCCCAAAAGCATGTTTGAATCTGGAATCTCAAATTCAGAGATTCAAGAGGGCTTTAGTTTAACCTCACTGATGCTCAAACTCTGTGTGTAAAGGAGTGGCCCCTCCTCTTTCATGGGCCCTTCTGCAAGGCAAGGGATGGGAGAGCAATTCTGCCTCCACAGAGGGGTTTCACAAAGATTTTCTTTAGCGACAGAGGGATTCATTTTCCAGGGTGAAGATCAGCCTTCACTTTATTTTAGATCTATACAATTTTAGGCTTTATTATATATATTTTAAAAGTTTGATATTGTTCAACTACATTATAGAACTCTGCCAAAGGCAGCTCTCTTCTTTAATTCATTACCTCCTAAAGGCTCTGGGCACAGTATCCCAGGTATCAAGTACTTGTTTCCTTGCAGTTGGAGACTCAAGCAGTTCACCCTGAGACAGGGGGGCCTCCGAAAGAAAGCCCTGAATGGTGTGAAGAAAAGAGTCCTGAACTGGGAAACAAGGTCCCTCCAGCTCCTGCTCCAACCCTGACTTGCTGTGTGCCTCTGATCAAGCTGTCTCTGGGCATTAGCCTCCTCCTTTGTAAAATGGGCGGAGAGGAGGTTGAGACGGCTGGGTGCCTCCCGCTCTGTCAGCATGATTCTGAGAACAAGGCTCTGCGGGCGGCTCTGGCCTGCTCCTTTCCACCCGCTACCCCAATGTGCGCCCAAAAGTATTTTGACCCTTGTGGTGTACTGTAGATTTTACCTAGTTTTGTTTCCCGTCAAACACTTAAAGAAAAAGTACTCTTTCTCACCCCACCCCCACTAAAATAATAATCATGAGAATGAATACGTAGGGAGGAAGACTGGACAAAATGAAAGGGAAGGACTTGCTCTCTCAAAAGGAAAGGTCTCAGTTTGAAGTCATGTAGTGGCTGTCGCACAGGGTTAGACGTATCTCTCCGAAAGGCTGGGCTTGCCTCCCGATTTGACCGCAGGCCTGAAAGAGAGGAAAGCCACCATCATCGTAGCGAGAACCCCATCAGTGCAACATCCATCCATGTCCAGCCTTCCAAACCCCCAGCCTCTGAAAGATCTGAGAACCTGCCCCTGGGGCACCAGCATGGGATTAGGGGAACAACCTCAGCAGACCACCCCTGCTAAGTGCCTTACTTGCACCATCTCATGTAATCCTCACAGCAGCCTTCCGGTGGGCACTGAGCTTGCGAAGTTAAACTTGCCCAAGCTCACACATCTAGGAGGTGGCTGAGCCAAGATCTAAACAGAGTTAGTCTAGCTTCCTGGAGCCCTTGTCAAGATCTCCACAGAGGTGTGAGAGTGAGACTGATAACCAAACTCATTAGCTGACCTGAGTCTCAGCCCCGGAGAATCACAGCGATAGAGGAGGATGTCAGCAAATCACTACCATCAGCCAAATGATGTTATGATAAAAATGTGCGTTAATTCAGTACCAGGCTAGCACCTCCTAAATATGCTAATTCATCATGAGTGTCATGTCTGCACTCTCAGCCCTCTAAAACCTCTCTGCTGAAGCTGAGCTGCCCGCCGTCATCACTGAGTATGTTAACTCCGGTGGTGAAATCCCCCAGATGTGTTTAATCTGTATAGCTTTGTATTTTAAGGCAGAATTTTATTTTCAGTTATTCATCCCAAAATGAGAGTTTTCAGAAAAGATAGAGAAAAGGGATGATTCTCCTGCAAAAGTTCCCAAGTGCACCCTGAATAATAAAAATGCTAAAAAAACCTAACTTTCTCCTTTTTTGTGTGTGTGATGGAATCGTGCTCTGTCACCCAGGCTGGAGTGCCGTGGCAAGATCTGAGCTCACTGAATCTGCCTCCCGGGTTCAAGGGATTCTCCTGCCTCAACATCCTGAGTAGCTGGGACTATAGGCATGCGCCACAACACCCAGTTGATTTTTAAAGAGTCTTTATTTCTGTGGTATATCACCTATAACATACGCATTGGAAATTCATTGCATTTCCATTGTTAAAAATAACAATGTGTGAAGTCCTGAACTTGGATTCCCTCAGAAAAATGTAAAGGAGTATAAAATGCAAACTCCAGGTATAAAATGTAAACTATTTCACCTACTGGAAAGAACTGGTGTACATAGTTGGTTATCCTTAACACTTCGGCCTGCAACCACGGGAAGGTCTCTGAGCTTTGGCTGGAAGTTGCAACTCCACTACTTGCCGGCAGTATGACTTTGGACAAATCACTAAGTGTTCTGAGCCTCAGTTTCCTTATCTGTAAAATGTTGGTGATCGTAACTACTTTAAAGGTTGTTATAAAACTTAAAATTAAAAAAAAAATCTATAAAGCAAGTAACGTGTATGGTAACTTCCATCAAATGGTTACTATTATTGATAATCTGAGTTTAATTGTGCCTTTGCCACTTTGGGTAGGTTTCCTAATCCTTGACCCTATGAGCTGTGAGATGGGACAAAGTTGCTATGAGGATTAAGAGAAATGGGGAGTATCACCCCTATCACAGTGCCTGCCGACAGCAGGCACTTGTTAGATGCTACCACAGGGATGCCTCAGCCAACGGGTGAAGAGAGGAGGTTTTTAACAGAAAACATGTTTTTAGTTTTTGTTTTTAAATCATTTCAGAATGATCATGGGCTGAAACAGGATGGGGCAGTCACTTGAGCTGCCAGATAGTGAATTGTCCCTGCATCTGGTTCCCCTTTTTTCTACTCCAGTCCTTGGCAGAAAACAAAGGCCCTACATGATACAGAGAAATTAGGAATCAAAGCCATTAGTTTTTTTTTGTTTGTTTGGTTGGTTTTTGTTTTTTTACGTGCCAGGCCAAATAAGATGGAGATTTACTGGAGTCACACTGCTCTCAGCACCAGCCTAACCCGGGCCTACTTTTTCCCAAGGATGCAGGCCAGATGCCAGCCTCAGCTTCTCTTTGCTCAGGAACTAGCTGACTCCCTGCCCCAGGACTCCACGGCCATGACCTCCCTTTGGGAAAAGTTCCCACTATTTGCTGCTGCGGAAATCAGGACCCCACCCCAGGGATACCCAAGCTGAACAGGCTGAGTTCAAAAGAGACTCACCGGGGACATTTGCAAACACGTCTTCGGTTCCCTGGATAAGGAGAAAGAAGGGAAAAAGTGAGTGCCCCCATCCACAAGTAGTGGATTTTTTGTTTTGTTTTGTTTTTTGGTTTTACAAAAAAATCATTTCAGAATGATCAGGGGCTGAAATTGGATGGGGCAGATATCGAATTGCCCCTATGAATTCTCCTTCCTTTCCCCTATTTCTTTGAGAATTATAAATCTTGAGACCCAGGTAAGGGTTTCTCATACATCCTTCGTCTCAAGCATCAATTTAAAGAAAAAAACGCAACTACAGACGTGAGTGAACGCAAGGAGCCTGTAGACCTGATCCGGCACCTCCCCTACATGCGACCCAAAGCAGAGTGGGCGGCTTGCGGGAAGGGGGCCAAGGGTGAACTGGTCGTGGTTTTGACCTAACCCTTCTGGGCACTTGACCCAGGGCCACAGCGGCCCCCTCCCAGCGCGCGTTTGTCCTGTGTCCCGACCTGTGCGTGAGCTGCGGGCTTCGCTGACGGAATCCACCCGTTGCAGCCCCTCTGGGAACAGGGCTTTATCTTCCCAAAACCTCTCCAAAAACGCGAGAAGGAGCAGGAAGGGCTTTCTCATGTTCTATCTCCAGGAAAGAAGTGTATGTACCTGTGGGGCAGCCCGGGAGTCCCAGAAATCTCAACCCATTGCCCGCAAGGTCCGAGCTAGCAGCGCCGAGGGCAGGAGCTGGGAGGACTCCTCCTCGCCAGGATTCCTCGGGACTTACTGTGGTTGCAGTAAACGGTGATGACCAGTGACAGGAGAAGGACCCCGCAGGTCCCGGCCAAAGGCGCCCAGATGTAGATATCACAGGCGAAGTCCAGCCCCCTCGTGTCCACTGACGGCACCAAAGACAACATTTAGGAGCGGGCCCGGGATCCCCCGACCCGGCCCACCGTCCCGGACACGTCTCTTCGCCTCAGGTCTCGGTTTCCCACCACTTGGACAGCCCTTGGCTCTACCTACAGTATCAGGGCTGCCCCTGGCATGGTCTCTCCCCGCGGTCCGTGCCGCCCCCTTCCAGGACCCCGCACGTCTCACCTGCGCCCCCCGCCGCTGGCCGGCAAGCCTGTGGACGCAGGGACAGGGGCTGCGAAGCGGTGGTGAGAGCCGGTGTGGGTGGTCGCGGCGCTGGCGTCGTGGTGGGCTTCGCTGCAGGAGCAACAGAGCGTGGTCGGGGGCCAGGCTGGGGTTATGGACTGGTCCCTACCCAGCCTGGCCCCGGACGCCTTTCCCCAAGGGGGACCCTCCCGCCGGGTTTTCCTGGGAGAAGGGATGGCAGAGGAGACGGGATGAGGACCCAGGGATGCTCGCCGACCCCTGTGCTCGGCCCTGAGCACGCGGCGCCGGGCACCAGAGCGCAGGAGCCCGCTTCCCGGCACGCGGCCTCTCTCCTGGGCTGAACCAGCAACCCTGGAGCGCGGGTTGATTGCTGTCCGCATTTCACCCACGAGCAAACAGAGGTGCAGAGAATTTAAGTCGTTTGCCCAGAACCACGCAAGCATCCGAACTCAAGCCCAGATCGGCCGGACTTAAAAAGCCATCTCCAGTCCCCACTCAGCCGCAGGTTAGCCTCAGTTTGCCCGTCTGTGAAATGGGAACAGTATCTAACCCGCATCCAGGTGCTCTAGGAGGCTTGAAAGCAGGGCCTCCGGGTGGAAAACAAAGTGAGGGGAACCCCAAGCCCTATGCGGAGAGGCGCCGCACCCCGTGCCCGGACCTGGCAGGAAGACCGGCACGAAGCGGCTGAAGTACATGATGGAGTTGCTCAGGGCCGAGCAGAAATAGTAGCCCTGGTTCTCCTTGCGGAAGTCACGCAGGGTGAGGGTGAAGCTATTCCCCATCTTCTTGCCGGAGAAGCGCTGGGTGTCCAGTCCATCGGCCAACTTGGGCTTGCTTTGGGAGATGTATAGGAGGAAGGTGGGGCTGGCGGCAGCGCCGAGCGGCTGGAAGAGCCACGAGCAGCCCGAGGCCGGGTTGGACAGCAGCACCTCGCACTTCAGCTCCACCGTGTCGCCCAAGTTCCAGGTCCGATCCAGCGGCGACACCCGGAACCGGCTCGGCCTGGCGGCGTCTGCAGGCAGCAGGCAGCGAGGCTGAGTCCCGCGCCCCCCGACCGCCCCACCCTCTGCCTTCCCGGGGGTCGCAACTCACGGAGCAGCACGGCCAGCGGCAAGAGCAAGGCGGTCACGGGCGAGGCCATGACGCGCTCCCCAGGACGCGGCGCGGCTCGGCTCGAAGCACGGGCGCGAGGGGAGGCGCGCGGGAGCCGGTGGGGCGCAGTGTGGGGGAGGGGAGTTGAGCCCTTCGACCTGCTGGGAGACTGATTTCGCATTTGGAGGATGTGATGTCACCTGAAGCCCCCGCCGAGGACAGTCACCCTCCTTTTCGTGGTTGTCGCCTTCCAACTGGGTGAGGAGACTGGGGGCCGTGAGTGGGGCCGTCGAGGCAGCCTGGCCGGGCAGCTGGGGACAGCTGAAAACTGCGGGTTTGGGGATGAGGAAAAGGGCTTGGAAATGGCTGTCTTGTGAGATTGACAGAGTGGGTGAAGAGAGACCAAAGATTTCAAGAAGTGAGGGCGAGAGCAGACAGGAAAGGAGGGGTGTGTCCATTCCTTTGCCTTCACTAAAGGCGTCTCTTGAACAGTCACTTTGGGGCTTTTCATCGGCAAAATGGGCACTGAGGACTGAAAAGGAAGAGGAACTAGCTCTGCCCGCTTCTCGGGAACTCGGGCAGAGCAGCTGCGGGGTTCACTGAGGAAGGGCCCCCTCCCTTCCCCCAGGAGATTTCCATGAGGGCGGCAGCAGCCGAAGCCTTGGGTGGCGCTGCTGACCTCACCCTTCCGGGCTTTCACCTAGCTGCTAAACTCACCACACAGCCTCATCTCTTCTTGTGGCCATTGCAAGAGCCTCCACACCAGTCTCTCTCCTGACTTGTCTTCCAGCCACGTTGTTACAAAAATTATTATTCTCCCTGTAATCTCAGCACTTTGGGAGGCCGAGGCGGACGGATTACCTGAGGTCGGGAGTTCGAGACCAGTCTAACCAATATGGAGAAACCCCGTCTCTACTATCTACCAAAAATACAAAATTAGCCGAGCAGGATGGCAGGTGCCTATAATCCCAGCTACGCGGGAGGCTGAGGCAGGAGTATCTCTTGAACTCGTGAGACAGAGGTTGCAGTGAGCCAAGATTGTGCCATTGCATCCCAGCCTGGGCAACAAGAGCAAAGCCCCGTTTCAAAAAAAAAAAAATTATTATTATTCTTATAAAGGGGATCTGACAACATCACTCCTGCAGCCTCCCATGGTCTGCATTGCTGGATGGAAACTCAACCCCAGCTTGGTTGACCAGGCCTAGGGTGCTGGCTCCTCCCAGCCTCTTCACAGCCCCCTGCCCTGCCTTTCCCATACACCTGCAGCTGCAGCTTCACAGGCTTGAAATCATCCAACCACTGCACTCTATGCTTTCATACCCTTGCACTTATGGTCCCTATCAGACCAGGGATACCGGTCTGTTTAAGCTCTGGAGCCAGCTCCTGTGCTGTCTCACTTGGACCTCATTTCTTTCACCCCCAGCTCTGGGTGCTCTGCAGGGAGGTGTGGGTGACATGGGTGAATGTTTGGTAAAGGTGTTTTTCTCTCTGGCACACATGTGTCGTCCCCTTCCCTTTTGCTTCCCTCCCCCCACCTTTTTTTTAAAGGCTGGAGTCTCACTATTTTGCTCAGGCTGACCTTGGGACTCCTGAGCTCCAGTGATCCTCCCACCTCAGTCTTCTGAGTAGCTGGGACTATAGGCTCATCCTTCTTTTTTGTCTGTTGCTGTCCTGAAACCTTCTATTCCCAATGGCATGCCCTCTTCCCATTTCTTCAGGGTTTCTGAGTCTTTCCACTTTGAATCCCACAGTGGCTGCACCTCACACTGCTACTGCTTGATCCTAGAGGCAAGCCACCTGGCATTCTGTGTTCCACGTGTCTGCCCCACCCACGAGTTCTCCTGGGCCAGGACTGTGCCCCAGACTTCATGATGTGTCTTCAATGCCCAGAAACACAGCATGGGCTGAGCTGTGCTTGTTGAACTACACTCTCCTTGTCCTTGTGAGGTCCAGACTTAAGTGTTGTGTGGGACTTTTTTGCTGTTGCTATTTTTTTTTTTTTTTGAGATGAAGTCTGGCTCTTTCCCAGGCTGGAGTGCAGTGGCACAATCTCAGCTAACTGCAACCTCTACCTCCCAGGCTCAAGTGATCCTCCCACCTCAGCCTCCCAAGTAGTTGAGATCACAGGAGCTCACCATCATGCCTGGCTAAATTTTTGCATATTTGGTAGAGATGGGGTTTCACCCATGTTGCCCAGGCTGGTCTCCAGTGTCTGAGCTCAAGCGCTCAGCCCGGCCTTGGCCTCCCAAAGTGTTGAGATTATAGGTGTGAGCCACCATATCTGGGATTGAATGGGCTTTTTTTTTCTAATTATTTTTATTTCAGTACCTCCTTCTAGGTTCCTGAAAGCATCCAAGATGCTTATTCTAACATGGAATATTTTATATTCAGAAAAAATTTTAATGTCTTTTAAGAGACAAGAGTGCAATATATTCTTGAGAAAGTTCAGACAATACAAAAACAAACACAAATTTCCCTGTCTCAACTCTCATCACTGTCATCGGCTCCCCACAGAAAACAGATAGTATCTATAGATAAACAGATGTTTATACATCATCTTAGACACATGGGATTGTTTGAAGTATACATTTTTTGCAACCTATCTTGTTTCACAGTAGGAGAGCTCTCAGCAGATGTAAATCCACCCCATTCTTATAAATGGGTGCATTTCATATGGGTGTTCCATAATTTAATTCTGCTGTTAGTGGACAAATTTGGCAATTGCCCATTATTGCAACACTACCAAGGCTGTGGTAGATACAATGTATCTATATCACTGAGGACTTGCACCAGTACCTGCAGCTTTTTCAAATGGAAGATGAGGGAGTTGAGGAAGAAAATACCTTTGCATTGATGGTTAGAACTGGCATATGTGTGTGTGCATGGGATGTGGGTCCCTTGCTGTATAGACATAGTGCTGTCCCTCAGCTCAAATGAATGAAGGAGGCAAGGGAGCAATGAAGTCCAGACAGGCCACCAACACATCAATCCTTGCTCTAGATGGCAGTTTGCCATTTTGCTCAGCACCACCAGCACTGTATCAGGGGTGTCAAATGGCCCTACTGGCCAAAGGCTACAATCAGGAGGGTGGTAAAGATGGCTAGACACGAAACTGCACTTGCCCAGTGGTGGAAGCATTGAGGGGGCCAGAGTCAACCTCCATACATTTGGATCTTGGGAACCAGGCCCCTGAGTATGATGATGGCCAGATTTTGGGGTGTACTGCTTGAAAATAGAGTAGTTCCATCTTAGTCTCCCGGAAATCAGCTTGGGGGCCTTTTAGCCCTGCGGGTTGTGGGGAGGACAAGGCAACATGTCAAACCCACCAAGGAGGCTTTGTGACTCCAGTGATATTTTTCGCAGAACGTGGTGCATTCTCGATGTAACCACAATGACATCCGCCTTGCAGTAGGCAGAACAGATGCAATTGCACAAGTTCTGGAGATACTTTCTATAGACCAGGTGTGCAGACGGCTGGGTTGGGCCTATCCATCACTGCCAGGTAAGCTCCCACACTCCATACTGCAGCACTCACTTGGGATGGCATGAAGAAATGTGAATGACTGCATTCCTTTAAGCAAGCTCCTTATTTTAAAAAATATCCAGAGGCAACTAGGGTAAGATAGTAACCAGTTTCTGTTCTAAATAGTAACCAGTTTCTATGCTGATTTAAACTGGTCCATGGAAATGGAAAATTTTAATTTAGGTTGAAGACGTACTCAAAATGCAAAACTAGGCAGAGCAGTGGTAGGAATTTCATCAGGGTTCTGTGCCACTCCTTCTAAGACATGGACTGCAGGGACAGCCTGGAATCACGGCTGGGAAATTGCCTGCTGTATTCCCACCACCAGTTCAGGTCTATAGAGATGTTACTGTTCTTGGAAGGAGTTAGCTTGTCCGGGGCTAGAAACTCTAGAATTATCAGAGCTTTGTTTTATCTCAATTACAAATGCCAATCAATTTGGCCTCACTTTGGTCATCTTTATTTTCCTCCACCCTGAATTCCCCAAGTTCATCTAGGCTGCTGTCCTTATTTCCTGGACTTTTGCAGTGGCCTCTTAACTGGCCACCCCCATTTCTGCTCTGGTCTCTTCTAGTGAAAATCTCATCATGACAACCCTCCGCTTCAACCTGAAAGGGCTTCCTGGTATCCCTAGGAGAATGTCGGGATCCCTAATGTTGCCTGTGAGGCCCTGCACACTTGGCCTCACAGTCTCTGTCCTCTCTCCCCATCACTTTCTTCACTCCTCCTAGGTTCAGCATCTCTCATTTCTCAAAGGGGCCCTAGTCCTTTCCACTTCAGAGCCATTAAGCATGATATTCCCTCAACTGAGAATGTTCTCACCTCTGTTCTCTGCTTACCAAACTCCTCTCCCTTAACACCCAGCTCAACATCTCCTTCCTGTGGGGTTCAGCTCCTTCTTCCTCCCACTCCCAGACAGTATAGACCACATCCTTCTCTTCTCTGTGTCACCCAGACCTTGGGTATCTGCAAACTAGAGCACAATGGTTTGTTTGCCTGTCCAGCTTGACCACCAAACCCTTGGTCCCTTGAGGAAGGAGCCTTGTACCTCTCATGTTTATACCAGGGTGCCAAACAACGGGCTTGGCACACACTTGAGTGGCACACACTCAAGAAATTCTTGCTCAGTAAAAGCTAAAGGAAGGCAGAAGTAGGGGATAGCAGACCAGAGGAGGCTGAGATAGTTCATTTCAAGTAAGGGTGGTCAAGAAAGGCTTCACACATAGCTGGGTGTGAAGATAAAAGAAGAATTAGGAGAGAGGTTGGTTAGAATGAGGCATTTGATATTTCTGATTAAGATTGGCTGACACCATGCTTTAACACACAGTAATGGTGTAGTTAAAAACAAAAGGAAGAGGAGGAAGGGGAGAAGGTAGATGTACTCAAAAGCAAGATAAACATCTTAAAGGATGTAGTTTCAGGGCAAGGGCTGGAATCAGGAGTTGGCTTGCTGGGATCTGTTCTTAGCAAACCATTCTTGGGCCTGGGTCTTGAGGGTCTATTCTTAGTGCAGACACACCAAGAATTTGACTGTTTCAGCTAACGAAGTTCCATAGTGCTGTGGAGGAGAAGGGTAGCCAGGTTCCCCTGGGGAGCTCCCTGGCTTCCCTGTGGGGAGGCTGGAGCCAGGCTCTCTGCTTGAAACAGGGATTTGGATCTGGGTTTCTCTTGACTGAAGGAGATTCCACAGCCACCTATGTAAGGCCTAGTTCTGACTGTGGGCCGTGGAAAGTCAGAGGCTACTAAAAAAATAACTCAGGAAAAGAGAGAGTAAAGAGAGGAAGAGATTTTCAAAAATTTCTATTCAAGATAATCCTGCACACACACTCAAAATTCAAAGTATATATAAGAAAGACTCAACAAGTGGAATGTGAATTCGCTCCCCAAAAGATGAAAATTATTGAACTATTTGAAAAAAGTTTAAAATAAAGAGAACAACAAATGTAGAAAATGCAGAAATCAAAGAAGAACAGTTGAAGATGAAAAATACTGAGCATAGTGGAAATGAACACTCTAGGTATAAACTAGGATATACTCTAGGTTGGGCATAGTTGAAGGGATAATAGAGCATTGGGAGCTAGCATTGAGAAATTCACAGAGAATACAACACAGGGAGATGGAAGCAGTTTTAAAAAGCTGTTGAGATGTATATTAGCAAAGTGAAATGTTTAATAGGATTTCAGAAAGGGGAGAACAAAAGGAATGTGGAGAAGGAATACTGGAAGAAAGGATGGCTGAAAATTTTCACAATTAAAGACAAATTCTCAGATAAAAAATGCTCTCAGTGCCAGGTATAAAAGCATACACATCTTTGCACATATCAAAGTGAATTATAAGACATGAAGAGTAAAGACAGGAGGGCATCCCAGGAAGCTAGGATGTCTGAAATATATTCAGGGGAATCCTTAGGTGCAGATTGGATTGGTTAGAGAGGGTAAGAAGCTGAACTGTTATGGGGAAAAATGTACACATTTTGGTTACACCTTGCATTGACTCTCTGTCATCCCCCTCTCTTGGTGCTGACACATGCCTACTGTAAAGCTGAGTTGGGTCAAACTGAAGCTGATCCAATGGTCCCATAGGGTTGATATTCGTGGTTTCTTTGAATAAACATAGAAATTGATCCTCACAGTCTTAAAACCTGAGAAAGTTACATTTGTGTTATCTAAGTTCCTTTCTAGGGAAACCAACCATCAGGCCTCCAAGATACTAGCAACGAGCTGAAACTCACTAGACCACTTATTCTGAACAATGAGGCATCAGACTCTTCACCTGGCATGATGGCCTAACCAACCTCCTGTTTCCTGTTGACCAACTCCTTTTCCTTACTCCTCCCTACTTCCTGCTTTCCCATACAAGGTTACGCATCTTCTCTGCTATGTAAACTCCTTAATTTTAGTCGGTTAGAGAAATGGATTTGAGACTGATTTCCCATCTCCTTGGCTGCAATACCTAACTAAACTCTTCTTCCTTGGCAATACTTGCTGTCTCAGTGATTGGCTTTCTGTGAGGCAAACAGAAGGACCTAGATGGATCCCCTGGTGTTTTGGTAACAAAGTTGTTGTGGATCTTTAGTCTCAAGAACACTGAAACAGAAATGTTCTGCATGCAACTGGAGAGCCAGGATTTGAGTTCAGGAGAGAAGCCAGGGCTGGGGATGTAGCCTTGGGAAGAAGGTGATAAGTTATGAGAGCGGGCATTATTCCAAAGGAAGTGATGTGGAAAGAAACACAGAAGAGGATATGGAACCTTCAGGGAAGGCTCATATTGAAGAGCAGGAAATAAAACATTGCCAAGGAATCCAGGTACTGCAGGAAATTCAGAATCAGGCTTCAGAAGTTGGAAAAACTTCACAGGAGATATTTGGGCTATAAGAGAGGCACAGAGAGGTCATCAAAGCCTGTGGCAGGTAGAGATTTTAAGCTCATGTCTGCCCCTGGCCCAGATGAGGACATCCCACATGTTGGCCATTGGTGGATGATAAGAAGGAAAACTCACAGGAGAAAGACCAGCAAGGGAGGGTGGGGACAGCATGGGGATTTGTGGAGGGTAATGTTGGATGAAGTGACGTTGATGTCTGAACTTCATTCATTATTCATTCATTTAAATACTTCTGCTATTCACTTAAAAAAAAGTTTTGAAAACATTTTAACATAGAACAAAACACCAAATAATATAAAATGCCCACTCCTTATAACTTTTAAGTGTTAGTATTTTGTTATATTTCCTTCATATAAACATTATAGATAAAATTGTACCCTCCCAAGTACTCCCCCACCTGCTTTCTCACCAAATTTGGTGTTTTGTTCATTAATTATGACAGAAAGATGTTATTTTTTAAAATTTTTAATTCTTTACCTTTTCTATGGTGCTGAGACAGAAAGATGCCAAATTTCCAGTGATCATGGATTTATCTATTTTTCCTTTTAATTCTGTCTATATTTTGTCTTCTATATTTTGAAGCTTTGTTATTAGGTGCATACACATTTAGAATTGTGTCTTCTGGGTGAATTGACTCTTTTAACATTATGAAATGTCTCTCTTTACCTCTGGTAATACTTCGTTTTGAAGTCTACCTTTGATTCATAAGGAACACAGCTTTCTTATGCTTCCTATTACCATAATGTATCTTTTCCTTTTTCTTTTTTTTGAGACAGAGTCTAGCTCTGTTGCCCAGGCTGGAGTGCAGTGGTGGGATCTCTGCTCACTGCAACCTCCACCTCTGGGGTTCAAGCAATTCTCCTGCCTGAGCCTCCTGAGTAGCTAGGACTATAGGTGTGCACCACCATGCCCAGCCAATTTTTGTATTTTTATAGAGATGGGATTTCACCATGTTGGCGAGGTTGGTCTCAAACTGCTGACCTCTGGCAATCCACCTGCCTTGGCCTCCCAAAGTGGTGGGATTACAAGCATTAACCACTGTGCCCAGCCTGCATAATGTATCTTTTTCGATCCATTTACTTTCAACTTTCCCTCCTCTGTTTTGAATTTTTTACTAAATATATATACATGTATATGTGCATATATATATTAATGCTATATAATTTTATTTTCTGAGAGTTTCAAAATACAGAAATGTTATTATATTGTGTGTCTTTGAGCCACGTTGATACGTACAGATTTATTTTAAATGCTGTATGGTGTATCATCTTGTGAATGTACCACATTTCCATGTTCAGTGGTTCTTGAACTCCTACAGCGTTCATCTCTCTGCAGGTACATGGAAGCTGTTCTTAAGGATACACATCATTTTAAGAAAATTGTTTTCCAGATTCTCAACTCCCATTGACTCTCTTTTCGTAAAATGGATCTGCCCAAGAACAAGTGCCTGTGTTTAGGCTTTGTGCTGGTTCTCCTTTCTGGCCTATTCTTTCATGATTGTTTTATTTCCCACCTTAAAACTGAAAGGCAAACTTCCCACCTCTTGTTCTTTTTTTTTTTTTTTTTTTGCAGAAAGGTGATTTTATTTAGGAAGAGAAAAGAGAAGGAAAGGAGAAGAGAAAGGCTTCCACGAAGAGTGTGGGAGGGGATTCCGGAAAGCTGGAAAATCCTCTCTTGTTCTTTACTGTTCCCCGGAGGTGGGTGCATAATCCTCTGGGCCACCAATAAAAAGACAAATCCAGCCAGGTGAGGTGGCTCACGCCTGTAATCCCACCACTTTGGGGGGCCGAGATGGGTGGATCACAAGTTCAAGAGATCGAAATCATCCTGGCCAACATGGTAAAACCCCGCATCTCCTAAAAATACAAAAATTAGCTGGGCATGATGGCACACATCTGTAGTCCCAACTACTCAGGAGGTTGAGGCAGGAGAATCACTTGAACCCTTGGAGGTGGAGGTTGCAGTGAGCTGTGATTGCCCCACTGCACTCCAGTCTGGCGACAGAGCGAGACTCCATCTAAAAAAAAAAGACAAATCCAAACATTTTTCATATAATGTCCATTCATTAGAAATTGCCAAAGAATGCATTTCTCCGGAACAGAGTCCCCAGTATCCAGGTAAAGAGTCATCTGGGAGGGATGCAGGAGGCAGAGTTCCTCACAGCAAACTTTGGGGCCTCATTACTCTACCTAGTTCTCTATCATAGAGCTAGAATTCAGAGGTGAGACAGTCATTATTAGGATGCATATTAACATGTTCATTATGATTGCAAAAGGAATCAGACTTCTTTTTTTTTTTTTTTAACAGAAAGTAGGTCTGATTTGTAATTTGTTTGACATTGAAGAACAGCTTTGTCAATGAGGCAGTATTTTAATTTTCCTTGAATCCAATGAACTAAAGCTTTTGCTCCAAGATTTTGATGAAAATCAAGTTTAGTGCTTAAGAAACAGCTTAGAAAAAGAAAACAATTTTAACAAGTTAAAAATCTATGGTAAGATAAAAGCATTTTGGCCAGGCATAGTGGCTTACACCTATAATCCCAGCACTTTGGGATGCCAAAGTGGGCAGATCACTAGGTCAGGAGTTTGAGACCAGCCTGGCCAACATGATGAAACCCCATGTCTACGAAAAATACAAAAAAAATTTAGCTGGGTGTGGTGGCATGTGCCTGTAATCCCAGCTACTTAGGAGGCTGAGGCAGGAGGACTGCTTGAACCCAGGAGGTGGAGGTTGCCGTGAGCTGAGATCATACTACTGCACTCTAGCCTGGGTAATAGAGCAAGACTCCTCAGAAAAAAAACAAAAAGATAAAAGTGTTTTGTCGGCTGGGCGTGGTGGCTCATGTCTGTAATCCCAGCACTTTGGGAGGCTGAGGCGGGCAGATCACGAGGTCAAGAGATCCAGACCATCCTGGCCAACATGGTGAAACCCCATCTCTAAACAATACAAAAATTAGCTGGGTGTGGTGGCGAGCGCCTGTAGTCCCAGCTACTCGGGATGCTGAGCAGGAGAATTGCTTGAACACGAGAGGCAGAGGTTGCAGTGAGCCAGGATCGTGCCACTGCACTCCAGCCTGGTGCCTGGTGACAGAGCGAGACTCTGTCTCCAAAAAAAAAAAAAAAAAAAAAAATGTTTTATCAAAAACATTGTGTGTGCTGGAATTTGTCTTGAAATTAAATTAAAAATATTTCTAATACTCCAACACTTTCCAAGTTAATCAATTTAGGCAATTGTTTTTAGGTGAAAGAAGAATGATGTCATTGATGTCTACTTGGTAGGCTTTGGTAAAACCCAGTTTAGGGCTTCCAGAAACTGAGAAAGTGAATAACTCTAAAGATGGTAACAAACCCACGTGCAGGTCAGTGGTTCCCAAGTCTTTGCTTTTAACACAATTGGAAGAAGGCCTTCTAGATTTGGCAACTATCCCAGGTTGAATTGCGTCCCCCCAATTCATTTGTTGAAGTCTTATACTCTAGTACCTCTGAATGTGACCTTATTTGGAGAGGGTCCTTACAGAGGTAATCAAGTTCAAATGAGGCCATTAGGATGGGTCCTAATCCAATATAACTGGTGTCCTTATGGAAAGGAGCAATCAGGACACACACATGGAGAACATCATCTGAAAATAAGGCAGAGATGGGTTGATGTTTCCACAAGCCAAGAATGTCAAAGATTGCCAGCAACTGACTAGAAGCTAGGTGAGAGGCATGGAACAAATTTCTTCTCTAGGCCTCAGAAGGAACACACCCAGATGACACCTTGATCCTGGACTTCCAGCTTCTAGAACTGTGAGGCAGTAAATTTCTTTTGTTGAAGCCACTTAGTTTGTTGTACGTTGTTAAAACAGCCCAAGCAAACTAATGCAGCAACTAATAGATCATTAAAATTAATTTTTGATGATAGATAACATTGCGTTTGTTGCCTTTTTCTTTTTATTTGCTTTTTTTTTTTTTTTGGAGACAAGGTCTTGCACTCTTGCCCAAGGTGGAGTGCAGTGGAGTCACCACAGCCTCAATGTCCTGGGTTTAAGCAATTTTCCTACTTCAGTCTCTCAAGTAGCTGGAACTACAGGTGCAACACCATCATACCTGGCTAATTTTTGTAGAGATGGGGTTCACCATGTTGCCCAGGCTGGTCTTGAACTCCTGGACTCAAAGGATCCATCCATCCACCTTGGCCTCCCAAAATGCTGGGATTACAGACATGAGCCACTGCAGCCAACTAATGCTTTGTTTTTTGGAAAAAAAAAAAAAAAAAGAAAGAAAGGAAAAAGTTAAAAGATTTAGTGATTCTGCTGTAACAAAACCAACTATTCATTTATGAAGACAGAATTTCTCAGTACTTACATTGTATGACAAACAAAAATAAAACAAAATTAATGCTGAGCTCTGTCTCATTCTAGCAATCAATAAATCCTGTTATTTTATGGGTTCATTAATTAATTGGACCCCAAAATTCATTTGTGAGGGGATCTGTTTTATTAAGAGCTGAATTTTCCCCCAAAATTATTTTTTAAAAAACCTTTTTTTTTTTGAGATAATTTTAGATTGGCATGCAGATACAAGAAAGAGTACAGAGAGATTCCATTCCCTTCACTCAGTTTCCCCTAGCAAAGGTTACTTACTTTTTTATTTATTTATTTTTAGAGACAGAGTCTTGCTCTGTTGCCCAGGCTGGAGTGCAGTGGTGATCTCAGTTCACTGCAACCTCCACCTCCCAGGTTCAAGTGAGTCTCTTGCCTCAGTCTCCCGAGTAGATGGGATTACAGGCACCCACCACCACACCTGGCTAATTTTTGTATTTTTCGTAGAGACGGGATTTCGTCATGTTAGCCAGGCTAGTCTCAGATTCCTGATCTCTAGTGATCTACCTGCTTTGACCTCCCAAAGTGCTGGGATTACAGGTGTGAGCCACCATGCCTGGCCAAAGGTTACTTTTAATATTCATTAATTTTAAAGACTTATAGTTTATTTTATGCTATAAAGGACAGTCATGCACAATTAATAGTCACAATGATGACATAATCTAAATAAACTTTTAATATTTAGAAACTTATGGTTATAGGAATTAAAAATTCATCTCATATACTTTTTTGGCAGAGAAGTGTGAAATATTGATCAATATAAGGTGCACCTATTATATTAAACTTTTATGGAGGAAGTAGAATATAATTCACAAATTCATTTATTTTTATTTTTTTGAGACAGAGTCTCACTCTGCCACCCAGGCCAGACTGCAGTGGCATAATCTCCTCTCACTGCAACCTCTGCCTCCTGGGTTCAAGTGATTCTCGTGTCTCAGCCACCTGAGGAGCTGGGATTACAGGTGTGCACTATCACGCCTGGCTAATTTTTGCATTTTAAATTTTTGTATTTTTAATAGAGACGGGGTTTCACCATGTTGGCCAAGTTGGTGAAACTCCTGGCCTCAAGTGATCTGCCTGCCTTGGCTTCCCAAAGTGCTGGGATTACAGGTGTGAGCCACTGTGCCTGGCCTCGAATTCATAAGTTTAAGGAGAAAAAGGAGTGATGAAAAATTTCCAAAAGTTCAGAACTTTTTCTTATATTTTAAAAATTAGTGATGGTTTAAATAAAACTGATATATTATTTATGTGCTATTAGAAATAATTAAAAAGAATTATGTAAAGATTTTATTTTAAATATCAACATTCACTTTGGAAACTATATTCTTTATAGTGATGAAAAATGTTTGATGTCAAGTTAAAAGTGAGTAAAGAAGTACATTCATTTTATAACAGCATTTTTGACAGTAGCTAAAATATAGAAGCAACCCAAGTGCCTATTACTGCATGAATAGATAAACAAAATGTGGACTCAGGAATCCCTCTTCTGGGCTCATACCCAAAGGAAATGAAATCTCTACCTCAACAAGGTATCTGTACTCATATGTTTACTGGAGCATTATTAATAATAACCAAGATATGGAGACAACCTAGACAATGGACGAATGGTTAAAGAAATTGTGACATGTATATATACAAAGGAATTCAGCCTCTAAAAAGGAGGAGCTCCTACCATTTGCTTTAACATAGATGGACCTGGAGGACATTATGCTAAATGAAATAAGCCAGACATAGAAAGAAAAAACATTGCAGGCTGGGCATGGTGGATCACGCCTGTAATCCCAGTACTTTGGGAGGCCGAGGTGGGTGGATCACAAGGTCAGGAGATCAAGATCATCCTGGCTAACACGGTGAAACTTTGTCTCTACTAAAAATACAAAAATTAGCCAGGCGTGATGGCATGCACCTGTAGTCTCAGCTACTTGGGAGGCTGAGGCAGGATAATCACTTGAACCTGGGAGGTGGAGGTTGTAGTGAGCTGAGATAATGCCACTGCACTCCAGCCTGGGTGACAAGAGGAAGGCTTTGTCTCAAAAAAAAAAAAAAAAAAAAAATTGCATGCTATTGCATTATTGCATGCTCTTACTTATATATGGAATCTTTTTCTTTTCTTTTCTTTTTTTTTTTTTTTGAGACAGAGTCTCACTCTGTTGCCCAGGATGGAGTGCAGTGTTGTAATTTTGGCTCACTGCAACCTCCGCCTCTTGGATTCAAGTGATTCTCCTGCTTCAGCCTCCCGAGTAGCTGGGATTACAGGTGCCCACCACCACGCTCAGCTAATCGTTGTGTTTTTAGTACAGACAGGGTTTTGCCATGTTGGCCAAGCTGATCTTGAACTCCTGACCTCAGATAATCCATCCACCTTGGCCTCCCAAAGTGCTGGGATTAGAGGGGTAAGCTACCGTGCCTGGCCTGTGGAATCTTTTAAAGAGGTCAAATATATAGAGAATAAAACAGTGGTTATCAAGATTGGAGTAGGAGAGAGTAAATGGGGAGATGTAGGTCTAAGGATACAAAGTAACAAACATATAGGATGAACAAGTCAAAAGATCTAAAGTACAAGGAGAAGACTATAGTTAATAATAGTATATTGTTTCAGGATTTTTGCTACAGGAGGAAATAAATGGGTGACTAAGTGAGATGACGGATATATCAATCTGTTTCACTGTAGTATCCATTTTACTAAATAGGTGTGTCTTATACCATTATGTTGTATATACCTTAAATATACACAATAAGATTTATTTAAACAAACAATGTGTGGTATATACATACAGTGGAATATTATTCAGCCTTAAAAGGGAAGTTCTGACACAGGCCACAATATGGATGAATCTTGAGGATATTATACTAAGTGAAGTAAACCAGTTAGAAAAAAACAAATACTGTATGATTCTATTTATTTGAGGTATTTAGAGTAGTCAAAACAATAGAGACAGAAAGTAGAATGGTGGTTGGGACAGGCTGGGGTGAGGGAGGAATGGGAGGTATGTTTAACGGTTATAGAGTTTCAGGTTTTCTAGATGAAAAGAGTTACAGAGAAGGATGGTGGTGAAGGTTGCACAACAGTATGCATGTCCTCAATACCACTGAACCACACACTTCAAATGTAAAATTGTTATGTGTATTTTGCCACAGTAAATTAGAATTCTGTTTTTTAGAGACAGAGTCTAGCTCTGTCAACCAGGTTGAGTACAACTCCAACTCCTGAGCTTCCAACTCCCGGGCTCAAGTAGTCCTGCCTCAGCCTCCCAAAGTGCTGGGATTATAGGCATGAGCCACTGTTCTCTGCTAATTTTTTTTTTTGAGCCCAAGTCTCACTCTGTCACCTAGGCTGGAGTGCAGTGGCATGATCTTGGCTCACTGAAACCTCCACCTCCTGGGCTCAAGCAATTTTCCTGCTTTAGTCTCCTGAGTAGCTAGGATTACAGGCACATGCCACCATGCCTGGCTAATTTTTCTATTTGTAGTAGAGACAGTTTCCTCATATTGGCCAGGCTTGTCTCGAACTCCTGACCTCAAGTGATCTACTTGCTTTGGCCTTCCAAAGTGCTGGGATTATAGGTGTCAGCCACCACGCCCGGCCCAAAAATTTTTTTTAGTGAATGAAGGAGTCCATAGTCTTTCATACTCTGGGGTGATACAAGAACAAGAAGGTTTAATGACAACTGCAACTTTTTATTCATTCCTTTGTTGTACTTTTGGGCTGCTTCTGGTTTTTGCTGTTATAAGCTAATCTACAAAGGACATACTTGTATACATTCCCTAGAGTCCAAGTACTAGATTTTCTTTAGGGTGTTTTCCTGGAAAAGGAATAATTTGAGGAGTATGGCAACCTTGTGAGAAATAACTGATTTGAAAGATGTGCCCCTTAGCTTTTGGTACATTTTTATCCAAAGTCATGGTCCAGTTCACACTCACACCAGCTGTAGAGGAGTTTTCATTTTCCCACGAGCTGTGTTATTCTTGGTTTGGTCAGTCTTTTTAATTCTGCCAATCTGATAAGGTATGATGGTATCTTATTGTTTAAACTTGCACCTCCCTTATTAAGGTTGTGACTGAGCATCTGGCCCTGTGTTTGCTGGCTATTCAGCTTTCCTCTTCTGCTGATTGCCTGTTTGCTCACTGCTCTGTTTCAGTAACTTCCATACACCAAGTACTATCTCTGCCTTCTGTAACTCACATCACTTAAAATACAAATTTTGTTGATGCTTAAGGAACTGATTTTCTTCCAACCAATTGTGCTGCCCTAATTCCAACAACCAAATGAGGCTTCAACTCTTCTTTTTGTTCAGAGGCCATCCTGAGTCCTGTCCTACTCACAGTAAAGGCTCTGGCAAAACACACAGACACACACAGACACACGCACACGCACACACACACACATACCACAAAACATCATGGGGAAAAATACACTGCATCCAAAAAAGGCTCATTTCTTTCTTTTTCTTTCTTTCTCTCTCTCTTTTATGTGTACGTGACAATTTGTTATCTTGAAACAGTTTACCCAAAATAGAAACTACAAAGCCAGTGGAAATTTTTCTTTTTGCATAAGATGGTTAATTCTTTGGGGTGCTGGCCTGGGATCCATGAAATAACCACAACTCGACCATAACGCTTTTCACTCCCACGTTATGCAAACGGTGACGACCTCACTGGTGGCAAGCCCCCCGTGTGACTTTCCGAGGGGATCTGAGTGGTGGAAGCTGAAGGACGCAGTGATGGAAACATTGCAAGAGGAAAGGCGACTGTTTCCACCCACTTACCCTCAGAGCGTGAGGACTGTGCAAAGGCTCTGACTCCTGTAGCGGGCCACCCATTTCTAGGACTTTAGAAGGAGAGGTGTGAACTTGGAGAGAGGAAGGAAGGAAAGACAAGGGCAAGGAAAGTCCAGGGCTTGCTTCTCCTTTCCTCCTTGTCCTTGCCCTGCAGCAACTCCTCTCTCTCTCTTTTCGTGGCGACAGTCTGAAGAGGATTTCTTAGTATGGTTAAAAGAGGAACAAACTGCTCCCTCCACACCTCAGACACTGAGGTCAACTGCCCTTTGGGTGGGGCACATTGGCTCACGCCTGTAATCCCAGCACTTTGGGAGGCCGTGCTGGGAGCATCACTTGAGCCCAGGAGTTGGAGACCAGCCTGGGCAACATAATGAAGCCCCATCCTCTGGCTCGCACCACTCAAATTCCCATGGAAAGTCACACGGGAGGGCTTGCTACCAGCAAGGTCGTCAGTGTGCAAAACATGGGAGTGAAAAGCTTTATGGTCGAGTGTAGTTTATTTCATGGATCCCAGGCCAGGACCCAAAAGAATAATTAACCATCTTGTCCAAAAAGAAAAATTTCCACTGGTTTTTTAAAGTTTCTATTTTGGGTAAACCGTTTCAAGATAACAAATTGGAGAGAGAGAGAGAGAGAGAGAGAGAGAGGAAAATGAGCCTTTTTAAGTTGCAGTTTATTTTGCCCAGTGATGTTTTTTGTTTGTTGTTGCTGTTGTTTTTGCCAGAGCCTTTACTGAGTAGGACAGGACTCAGGATGGCGTCTGAGCAAAAGGAAGCATTGAAGCCTCATTTGGTTGTTGGAATTAGGACAGCACAATTGGTTGGAAGGAAATCAGGTTCTCTACAAAAACAAAAAACAAAAAACAAACCAAAAAACCCACCACCACCACCACCACCAAAAAACCCAGCTGGCGTGCTGGCGCGGGTGGGGGAGATCACTTGAGCCCGGAGGTCGAGGCTGTAGTGAGCCCTGATTGCACCACTGCACTCTAGTCTGGGCGACAGAGCAAGAACCCCGTCTCTTAAACAACAAACACAACCAAAAAAACTCCTTTGGGAATGTTTCTGCGCGTTCCCAAAAGCAGAGCCACGCTGTAGGATCTCCCCTATGCCCTATAGTCAGCTTCTTACTTGAGGGGTAGAGAACGGTGCTTCCCCACGCGGCTGTGCAATGGAGAGGAGCTACATGTGAAGCTGGCGTAGGGGTGGCGTTTGCAGGCTTCCTTCGGCTTCATCGCAGGCTGCAGACCCCGCACCAATTCCTGTTCTGCAGGTCCCACCGCAGGGGGGCATGCCGGCCTTGGGGGACAGACGAGGGAACACGTGATGCCACGATGGTGGGGGCGGGGCGGGTGCCAGGATGCGGAGGGCGCGGTCGCGGACAGGCGCACCAGGAGCCCAGCGAAGCGCCACCCGGAGCAGGCGCGGAGGAGTGCTGGGGAGTGCCACCCGGGCGACAAGAGCTGGTGCGCCTGAATCAGCCTAGAGGAGGTGAAGGAGCCGTGTGGTGGGCGCAGGGGCGGGAGCTGGGGGAAGGGCGCGGGGCTGGCCCAGGCTGTAGGCATTCACGAGCAGGGCCGCGATCTCAGACCAGAAACAGCCGCAGTGTTTGGGAACCTAGCACGAAGCGCACCGGTGGAGGCAAGGTCGGCTGGCGAGGAGGTGGGGCCGCGTCCCCGCAGTAAGGCCATGGACCTTGCAGCCCTTCCATCCTCAGCCGCTCATTCTGCGCAAATCTCTGGGCCAGCCTTGGCGGGGCTGTAAAGTGTCCACCAGAGCCTGGATGTCCCCGCCACTCTCCCATGAATTCATCTTTCTGTGCACAGCAAGCCCCAGAGTGGAGACGGCAGACACGTTTCCCACTGTTATCCCAGGAAACAGCGGCCCCTGAGGAGGTTAGGTCCCTGGCGGGGGCAGAGCCCAGCACACCGCCCTGAGGCAGAAATGGGGTCCAGAGAGGGTGGGGCGGAGGGACAGGGAAGGGTCGCCTGAAGGTCTCTGGCGCAGGGAGGACAGATGAGGGATCTAGAATCCGGAGGGGGAAAATAACTCAGAAAAGATCCGGCCCGGCACATTTACTTCACAGAGGAAGAAAAACGGAGACCCAGGGAGGGTGAGCACTCCAGGTAACTCGGGGTCCCAGACTGAGCTGGGACTAGCAGCAGGGACAATCCCTACCTCGCCTCCAGCAAAATCTGACGCCCCGTCGGCCCAGCAGGGGGCGGTGCCGCTTTAGTTTTGGCCTGGTGGGGGTTGGGCGGAGGAGGGAGCTACTCCGAATTCGGTCGCCACCTGACCTCGAGCCAAAACGAAGCAGATGCACGTTCCCGGCCTGCAGCTGGGGGCCCAGGAGCCTCCATCTTCGCCGCAGGCTCTACAGCCTCGCCCCTGACTGGAACTCCAGCTCCCCGCTTTCTTACCCCCACCACCAGGAGCTACCTATCTTATTGCAGGCTCACTTAGATTACCACTGGGGTAAGGGGAAGGTGCGGCAGGATTTGCATTTTGCAAGAGATCACATGAGCGGCTAATTATGGTATTTCTAGCCCAAGACATTGGCCAGAGATATTGCGGTAAACCCCCTAACCTCCCTGCATCTCTCAATATCTACCAATTAGTGCTGCGCCTCCTGTGCAATGCATCCATCTATAGAAATGGCCAGAATGGGCCAGGCGTGATGCGCGGGAGCTCATGCCTGTAATCTCAATACTTTAGGAGGCCGAGGCGGGCGAATCACCTGAGGTCAGGAGTTCGAGACCAGCCTGGCTAAAATGGCGAAATCCCGTTTCTACTAAAAAACAAAAAAGAAGCAAAACAAAACAAAAAAAATTAGCCTGGCATGATGGCGCGCGCCTGTGGTCCCAGCTACTTGGGAGGCCGAGGCAGGAGAATCGTTTGAACCCGGGAGGCGGAGGTTGCAGCGAGAAGAGATCCCGCCACTGCACTCCAATCTGGACGACAGAGCGAGACTCCATCTCAAAAAAAAAAAAAAAAAAAAAGTCCAGAATGTCAAAGCTTTACTGGTGGACAAGTCCCCAGACTTGAGTCTCGTTCTCCCAACTCTCCTTCCCTCACTGTGAGAAGGAGACTGTGCGAAGGAGAAAATGCGACGGGACTGGAATGGAGATCCTGAGCGGTCCTGGGTGCCGGGCCCCGCCCGCGGCTGAGCTGGCCACGATCTGCTGATCCCCTGGCCGGGACAGCTGGGCAGAGGCGCCTAGGGGCCGCGGGCGGGGGCCCCCTCACTAGCTCATTCTCAGCCGCAGTCCCTCAAGAAGACCCTGGGCCCGCGGGGAGGAGGAGGTGAGCAACGGGCAGGAAGGAGAGGAGCTTAGGGTCTCGGGGCATGCCCTGGGGCAGGTAGAGCGTCCGGCCCCTGATGTCCCTAGCTGGACACTGAGGTTGCGGTGCAGAGAAGGGTCGGGGCCACTGGGCCAGCCTTGCGTGCGCTGGGCTCAGGAGCTACGGGGACGGAGAAAGGCTCAGAGCTCTAAGGTGGGAGGTGCGGGAGCCAAGGTCCCTCTGAGGTTCTTTTGGCTTATTCACCGATTTCATTCCGCTTTTGGTTTTAGTTTACCTGGAAGGTCCTCTCCCGCGCTGGCTCTGGAGGTGCTTGGAACCACAGCCCCTTGATCGAAGCATGTCCTGCTGTCAGCTACCACCAAGTCCTTAGGCCGAGCCCGTTTCTCTCCTGGTGATGTGAATCCTCGGTTTTTTCTGTTGTTTTTTTTCGGTTGTTGTTTACTGAAGTCCCAGGCTGATTAGACACAGCAATGAAAGCTGTGGGTGGGCCATGCATTGAATTTGTGACTTTAGCAAGTCCCTAAATTCCTCTCTGCCTCACTTTTCCTGTCTTTTTAAGGTTAAAAGTATTTTGGAGAATAGAAAACAAAATAAAACAAAAATAATGGCCCATAGTGCCAATATGGAATTACAGTCACTCCTAACATTTTGGTATATTGTTTTGTATTTGTTTTGTTTTTATCTTATGCTTACGTATTTTTAATTTTTTTCATCACCGTCATCGTATTTCCTATTCAGGTCTCCAGCCTGCTTTAAAATTTTTTTTTATTGTAAAATTCCATAAAAATTATATTTCAGCCAATTTCTCTTATAATACATTCTTCATGAATCTTATCTGACATCTGCATAATATTCCACTCATACTTTGCTCAATTAATTAGACATTTAGGTCGCGTGTACTTTTTAAATTATGATACAGTAATTTCTAAATAGTGTATAATTTCAATTTTTATTTCTTAGTTATCATAAGAGTTCTTAAAAGGTGATTACAAGTTTTTAAGTGGGTAGATTTTTCCCCCCTTGTTTGGTTTGTAATTTTATTGCTCTGTGGTCTCAGAATGTGGCTGTATTTACGGTTTTTGAAATTTAAGTTTTTGATTAATGGCTGATTTCATAAATAAGTTTAGGCACAGTTTTATATAAATGATTGGGTACAAAATTCTTTATATTAGATCAAGCTTTGTAAAATGTATTACCAATATCTGCTATGTCTTTCTGAAATTTTTATCTACTTGATCTAATTTCTGAAAGAGCTGTAAGTTTTTCAAATATGTTTGAGGATCTACTATTTCCTTTTTATATTTCTAACAGTTTGTGCTTTATATATTTTAAAGTGATGTTATGAAGTATAAAAACCACATAGCTATTAAAGTAATAAAGAAACATTTTGGCATATATATCTTTTTGTGCATTTGAATTATTTTCTTGGTTTGAATTTTTAGAAGGAAATGGCTGTTAAATGCAGGTTGACCTTTTAAAGATTTGACAGATGTATACCGTTGGCTCCATCAGAGTTCTTCTTTCACTAACCCCTGGTCAGCACCAGGAATTAAAAAAAAAATACACACACACACACACACACACACACACATACACACACACACACACATACACACAGAGGCATATAGTAAGTCCTTACTATCATCCATAGGTTCTTGGAAACTGCAACTTTAAGCCAAACAATATATAATATTAAACCAATTTTTCAATCAACGTTATAACAAAACAACATTGAATGAAAAATACTTTTCGATGATTACTGTATATTATTTTGCCTAAAGTCACAGTTTCTAAGAACCTATACATGATGTTAAGTGAGGACTTAGTATGTGTGGAGTGTGTGTGTGTGAGTGTGCATGCATCAATGTTATTTATTTATTTAATTTTATTTTTTTGAGAAAGAGTCTTGCTCTGCTGCCAGGCGCCAGGCTGGGGTGCAGTGGCGCGATCTTGGCTCACTGCAACCTCCGCCTCCCGGGTTCAAGCAATTCTCCTGCCTCAGCCTCCCGAGTAGCTGGGACTGCAGGCGCACACCACCACGCCCAGCTAATTTTTGTATTTTAATAGAGACGGGATTTCATTATGTTGGCAAGGATGGTCTTGATCTCTTAACCTTGTGATCCACCCGCCTCGGCCTCCCAAAGTGCTGGGATTACAGGTGTGAGCCACCACACCTGGCTGCATCAATGTTATTTTGAGAGAAGCAAGAAGTGGGATAATTTTTACAGTTTCCTTTTATTTTTATTGTGGTTGACGGTTTTTCTGTAGATCTGTAATCACTTGAATTTTCTTTTCTGTGTGTGGATTGTTCTTGTCCTTTTGTGCTTCTGTTCTCTAACTTTTAACTCAAGGATGTTAATGTCTTTCAGCTGTTACACTGTAGGAATTACATTGCTGTTTCTTCTACCACAAAACACCTTATTGAAAAAGAAAAACTCTGGCACCCCAAACCGGGTACCTCAGATTCACCCTGACTGACTCCTTCCCCTGCTCCCCCTGGACCTTAGCGGAAATTTCAGTGTGGCAAACAAAGCAGATAGAGTTCCTATGGGGCCTAA
Organism: Cacajao melanocephalus; assembly: GCA_963573385.1. Lineage (NCBI taxonomy): Eukaryota > Metazoa > Chordata > Mammalia > Primates > Pitheciidae > Cacajao > Cacajao melanocephalus. The sequence continues at coordinate 32,635 of CAUYLG010022679.1, forward strand.
AGCTTATACAATTTGGGAGCCTTCTTTAACCATTTTTTTTGAGTGGTGAGATTTTAGCATATTTTGACTGAAATATGGGAAAAAATAATGCCCAGTGAGATTACATGATTTTCCTGGGAATGATAGATTCACGTTTCAATTTCCCTCAGAGAAAGGGAATGGGGTGGGGAGGAAGGGAAGGTAGTATGGAGAGCTAGGACCCTTTGCCTTCTTTCAGGACTAAGAAAGAAAAGGAATGCCCCCAGCTTGCCATACACACATGGCCCCATCCATTTATAATACTCCTTCAGTATCCTGTTACTGTCTGTGAGATCCATAGTGATGATGATCTCTTTGTTTCTGATATTAGTAATTTTTGTCTTCTTTCTTCTGGGTTAGGTTGACTAGAGGTTTACCAATTTTATTGATCTTTTCAAAGAAACAGTGTTTGTTTTATTTTCTCTATTGTTTCCTGTCTTCAATTTCATTGATTTCTCTAATTTTTATTCTTCGGCTGGCTTCAGGTTTGTATTGCTCTTCCTTCTCTTGTTTCCTAAGGTGGAATTTTAGATGATATATATTAGATCTTCTCTTTTTAAAATATATGTATTTAACGCTATAAATTTCCCACTAAGTACTGCATTGCTGCATCCCATGAATTTAGAGAAGTTGCATTTTCATTTAGTTCAACATATTTTAAAATTTCTTTGAGATGTCTTCTTTGACCCATGTATTATTTAAAGTATGTTGTTTAATCTCCAAATATTTGGAGACTTCTCAGCTCTCTTTTTATTATTAATTTCTAGTGTAATTCTATTGTGATCTGAGAGGGTAATTTATATGATTTCTGTTCACTTCAATTTGTTAAAGTGTGTTTTATGGAACAGAATGCAATCTCTTTTGATAAATATTCCATGTGAACTTGGAAGAATATGTGTTTAGTTGTTGGATAGAGTATTCTATAGATGTCAGTTAGCTCAAATTGGTTGATAGTGCTGTTGAGGTCAAGTAAATCATTATTGACTTTCTACCTGCTAGATTTATCAGTTATTGAGAGAGAAGTATTGAAATATCCAACTATAATAGTGACTTTGTATATTTTTCCTTGCATACCTATCAATTTTTGTCTCAGGTATTTTGATGCTTTGTTGATAGATGTATGCATGTTGAAGATTGTTTTGTCTTCTTGGAGAATTGACCCCTTTAACATTATGTAATGTCCTTCTTTATCCCTGATGATTTTCCTTGCTATAAAGTCTGCTTTGTCAGAAATTAGCTACTCCAGCTTTCTTCTGATAGTGTCAACATGATATATCTTTCTCTATTCCTTTACAACCCATCTGAGTCTTATATCTAGGGTGGATTTCTTGTAGACTGCATATGGTTAGGTCTTGCTTTTTTATTACTCTGACAATCTCTGTCTTTTACTTGGTGTATTTAGACCATTCACATTGAAAGTGATTATTGATGTAGTTGGATTAATATCGCCTATGTTTGTAATGGTTTTCTATTTGTTACACTTGTTTCTTGTCTCTTTTTTCCCCCTGACCCATCCATTTTAATGACTATTTATCAATGTTTTCCCAGTGATTGTCTGCGCTCTCAACCAACATCACGTCTAGCTCTATGTGCAGGAAAACATACTTCCTCATGCCTGTGCATAATAAGGCAGCTGTGAAGGCGTTCATGCAGCACTGCCTTTAAAGTGAGAAAACCCAATATTCATCAATGGGCAATAGGAATTTAAATTATGGTTCACTGACCTACAGGAATACCAGGCGGCAGTCAAACATAAGCCAATACATCTATATGGCCTGTAATATAGCAAATTCTGACATACATTGTTAAGTAAAAGAAATGAGTTGCAGACCAATAGTGTGTGTGTGTGTGTGGGTGTGGGTGTGGGTGTGTGGGTGTATGTGTGAATGTGTGTCTAAATGCACAGAAAAATCTCTAGGTTTATGCAAACTGTGTGTTGATGGCAGGTTTGGGAAAGCAAAGAAATATTAGTTACATTTTTGTGACAAAATTTATATTCATGTATTCATAAACTTAAAAAAAAAACTTGCTCAAGACCAGACTGGCCAACATCGTGAAACCCCATCTCTACAAAAATACAAAAATTAGCCAGGCATGATGGCAGGTGCTTGTAATCCCAGCTACTGGGGAGGCTGAGGTGGCAGAATCACTTGAACCCAGGGAGGTGGAGGTTGTAGTGAGCTGAGATTGTGCCATTGCACTCCAGCCTGGGTGACAGAGCCAGACTCCATCTCAAAAAATAAATAAATAAATAAATAAATAAATAAAAACTTAAAAAAAACGAAAGGGCTGGGGATGGTGGTTCATGCCTGTAATCCCAACATTTTAGGAGGTTGAGGCAGGCAGGTTGCTTGAGCAGAGTTCAAGAACAGCCTAAGCAACACAGGGAGACCCCATCTCTTCAATAAATACAAATATTTGACAGGTGTAGTGGTGCATACCTATGGTCTCAGCTACCCAGAAGGCTGATGGTAGAAGAATCACCTGCGCCTGGGAAGTCGAGGCTAGAGTGAGCTGTGATTGTGCCACTGCACTCCAGCCTGGTTGACAGAGTGTGACCTTGTTTCAGAAATAAAAAATAAAAATAGGCCAGGCATGGGTGGCTCACGCCTGTAATTCCAGCACTTTGGGAGGCTGAGGCTGGTGAATCACCTGAGGTCAAGAGTTTGAGACCAGCCTGGCCAACATGGTGAAAGCCCATCTGTACTAAAAATGCAAAACTTCACCATGCATGGTGGCACGTGCCTGTAGTCACAGCAGGCAGAGGCAGAAGGATCGCTTGAACACAGGAGGTGGAGGTTGTAGTGAGCTGAGATCGATAAATAAATAAAATAAATAAATAAATAATAAATAAATAAATATTTATTATTTCTCAAAGATAAATAAATAAAATTTTTTTTAATTTTAGAAAGAAAAATAAGCTTAAAAATGCTTTCTCTCACAAAGAGAGGATATCTGCTTGACATAAGTAATCCTCTTTAACCTCAGCATTTGGCAGCTCTTCTGAAATGGATGGTCCACACTCATGGTGATCTGGTGCTAGAGATTCAGGGCAGGGAGTAAAGATGTTCCCCAGTACTTGCCAAGCTCAGTGGTGCCCTTTCCCAGTCTCTAGGATTTGGGGCAAATTTACTCAAGATGGACACATTTGGTTCCACAAGGTGGACACCTTGGTGTTCACAAGGATGAGGGCACAGTTCACCAGGGCAGAACCTGAGCCCCCTTTGACTTGGGGGTTGATGGTGGAAGAGAAGTCTCTGCTGGGTGTGTGGGAGGATCCCCCTGGAGGAGGGAGGAATCTGGTAAAAGTGGTAAAGATCCACTCATCTGGACCTGTGCTTCTTGCCTGTGATTTTCATGATCCATGGGGCTAAGCAGCTTCTGTAAGGTTGTAGTATTGCTGTAGTTTCCGTGCAGGCAGTTGGGGGACAAGGATTCCTGAAATACCTTCCCCCTGAGGCCTTGCAAAAAGAAAAACAAGAGAGTCTCAATACATGCACCAAGTCAAGGTGTTGATCACTTATTAAGGAATGATTGATTTTGACTCAGTTGACGAGTCAGATGTTGTGTCAAATTAAACACAGAAAGAGCCAGGCGTATAGCACTCAATGGGCCTAGGGTTACAACAGGATCCAACCCCATTTGATTCAGGATCTCAAAGCCAGAAACCTCTGTTTCTGTTTCTTCTGATTTCTCCTCAGAAAGAGGAAACCATACACAGAGAATGACAGATTCAGTTATGCCCTAAAGTTAATCTCATTTGGGAAAGCAGGTGAGGGTTTTATCCTTCCCTCTTGGGCATCTCTCAATTTTATTGCCATGGTTAATCAAGGTGAATTTCAATAGTGTCTGACCTGCAAATTAGTTTTCTGCTGTTTGCAATCAAGGATGAATGGGTCTACAGCTGCAGGAGACTTTAGAGACATCCCCATGCTTTACAAATTTCTCTCAGGAGAGTGGTAAGGTAGGGTGGCTATTATCATCATAGGTTGGAAGACAAGACAGTCACAAATGTCAGAGAGTTTATTCTGATGGAAACTTCTCCTCAGGGGTACATTATAATGGACGTGAAGATGTCAGTTTTCTCCAGTTAATCTACAGATCCAGTGCATTCAAAATGCCAACCATATTTTCCTGAGAAGCCGATTATTAAATTCATATGGAAGCATAAAGGACCAAAAATAGCTGAATAATTTTGCTGAAGGGTAAGTGGGGGACCCATTATTCCAAATATCATTATTTATAAACTCTAGTAATGTAACCACTAATAGAACAGTGAAAGTGGGTAGGGGGGCCTAGAAAAGACAGATGTGGAAATGCTGCAGGTGGCTGGACACGCCAGTGGGTAAAGGATTCCATCACTGCTGCTGTGACATTGGCTCCCCATGTGGAAAAAATGTAAAACTTGAACTCTGTCTCAAACCATTCACAAATGTATATTCGAGATAGAATAAATATGAAAAGCAAAGTTTTAAAACTTTTTTTAAAAATGTGTTTTTAAGACAGAGACATGATAAGGAAAGAATTTCTTGATCAAAATATAAAAGCACAAGCCGTAACCGTGTGATAATATGTTACCATTCAAACATTTGTTTAAAGTATGCAGGGCAAAAACCAGTGTGAAGCTGAAGGACAAGTCTCAAATTAGTAGAAGATATTTGCATAAAAGCAACAGAAGATCATTATCCATAACATATCAGACTCTCACAAAGTAATAAGTTAAAGACAGCACGATCAAAAATAAGCAAAGTATGTGACCAGGCCACTATCCAAATAAAAAGATGCCAAACCTTACTTGAATCAGTGAGATGCAAATGAAAACAACCGATATCATTTTATGCTCAAATTAGCAAAACGAACAAGACCAATAATATCAAGCATGAGTGAGGATATGGCCAAAGAACTTTTATGCAATGCTGATGGAAATGTAAATTGTTACAACTACTGTGGAGATAAATTGGGATATCCAGTAAAAATATCTGTTAAAAATGAAGATGCTCTGGCCCCAGAACCTCCACTTCCAGGTTCATTGCTCAGAGAAGCTTTGATGTATAAGAGTGTTCACAGAAGCACAAACAACAGAAATTGGAAAATTGTAATAATAACTACAAATTAATATCTGATAATAGGGGAATAAATAAATGATAATAAGTTAGTAAAATATGACACAATAAATGAACTAGATCCACAGGCATCAACACAGGTAAAACTAAAAAATACGTTGAATGAAATAAGCAAATTTTAAAAGTTCATTCACAATCTGACATTATTTATAAAAAAAGCACATGCAAGCAATGCCATATGTTATTCATTATTATGTCATTGTTTATAGAAACATACTCATATAATAAAAGGATTACAAGTATAAAAAAAAGCCTGAAGGCAGAACCCACAAGTTTCAAGATAGAGTATGCAGTATGGAGGATGGAATGGGGGTGAAGAAGGGATCTCAACGCTAACATATTATTGCTTTAAATAAAAGACTGAAGCAAATTTGGCAAAAGTTACATTTACTAAATCTGATAAACTTGCAGCTAGTATATTACCTTCAGTAGTTTTCTTTATATTTGGCATAATTTATAATTCATGGGAGGAGGTAATTACATATCAAAAATATATATTCACTGGCGGATGCAGTGGCTCATGCCTGTAATCCCAGCACTTTGGGAGGCCAAGACGGGCGGATCATCTGAGGTCAGGAGTTTGAGACCAGCCTGACCAACATGGTGAAACCCTGTCTCTACTAAAAATACAAAAATTAGCCACGTGTGGTGGTGGGCACCCGTGGTTCTAGATACTCAGAAGGCTGATGCAGGAGAATTGCTTGAACATGGGAAATGGAGGTTGCTGTGCGCTGAGACCACACCGCTGCACTTCAGCCTGGGTGACAGAGTGAGACTCTGTCTCAAAATAAATAAATAAATATAAATAAATAAAAAATAATATATATTCATAATAGAATAACTGTATGTAATGCGTACTTGCTGTGTTCCAGGCACTGTTTAAAGTATAGGCATACCTCATTTTATTGAACTTTATTTTTTATTGTGCTGCATGAATGTTGCATTTTTAGCAAACTGAAAGTTTGTGGCAACCCTGCACGGAGCAAATCTATCATTGCCATTTTTCAACAGCATGTGTTGACTTTGTGCCTGTGTCACCTTTTAATAATTCTTGCAATACTTCAAACTTTTCATTATTACTGTATCTGTTCTGGTGACTGTGATAAGTTCTTTTTGATGTTACTATTTTAATTGTTTTGGGGTACCATGAACCATTCCTATGTAAGACAGTGAAGTTGATCCATAAATGTTGAGTGTGTTCTGGCTGTTCCACGACCAGCCATTCTGTCTCCCCTTCTCCTTAGGCCCCCCTATCCCCTAAGCCATGAGAATATTAAAATTAGGCCAATTAATAACCTTACAATGGCCTCTAAGCCTTCATGGGAAAGGAAGAATTGCACATCTCTCACTTTAAATCAAAAGCTAGAAATGATTAAGTTTAGTGAAGAAGGGATGTTGAAAGTGGAGACAGGCTGAAAGCTAGGCCTTTTGTGTCAAATAGCCAAGCTGAGAATGTAGAGAAAAAGTTCTTGAAGGAAATTAAAAGTACTAATCTGGTGAACACATGAGTGATAAGAAAACAAAATAGTCTTATTGCTGATATGGAGAGAGCTTTGGTGGTCTGGATAGATCAGAACAGCCACAAAATTCCTTTAAGTGAAAGCCTAATCCAGAGCAAAGTCCCAACTCTCTTAAATTTTATGAAAGCTGAAGAGGTGAGGAAGCTGCAGAAGAAAAGTTTGACGCTCGCAAAGGTTGGCTGATTCAAGTGGTTTAAGGGAAGATGCCATCTCCTTAACATCGAAATGCAACGTGAAGAAGCAGATGTTAATATAAAAGCTAATGGGTGCTAATAGAGAAGCTGCATTGCAACAAGTTACTCAAAAGATCTTTCTAAGATCGTTGACAAAGGCGGCTACACTAAACAACGGATTTTCCATGCAGACAAAACAGCCTTATATTGGAAGACTTGGTATTTCACAGCTGGAGGTCTTTCACAGCTAGAAAGAAGTCAATGCCTGGCTTCAAAGGACAGACTGTCTCTCTTGTTAGGGCTAATGCAGCTGGTGACTAAGTTGAAGCCAATGTTCATTTACCGTCCTAAAAATACTAGGGCCCTTAAGAATTATGCTAAATCTACACTGCTTACACTCTATAAATGGAATAGCAAAGCCTGGATGACAGCACATCTGTTTAGAGCACGGTTTACAGAATATTTAAAGCCCACTATTGAGACTCACTCAGGAAAAAAGATTCCTTTCAAAATATTACTGCTAACTGAAAATGTACCTGGTCACCAGAGAGATCTGACGGAGACATACAGGGAGATTACTGTTGTTTACATGCCTGGTAAAACAACATTGATTTTCCAGTCCATGGACCAAGGAGTAATTTTGACTTCCAAGTCTTATTATTTAAGAAATACATTTTGTAAGGCTAGAGTTGCCATAGATGATAATTCCTCTGATAGATCTGGGCGAAACCTTCTGGAAAGGATTCGCCATTCTAGATGCAACAAAGAGCTCTTGTGATTCATGGGAGGAGGTAAAAATACCAACATTAAGAAGAGTTTGGAAGAAGGTGATTCCAATTCTCATGGATGAGATGGAGGTAGTCAAGACTTCAGAGGAGGAAGTAACTGCAGGTGTGGTGGAAATAGCAAAAGAACTAGAATTAGAAGTGGAGCCTGAGGACGTGGCTGAATCACTGCAGTCTCATGATCACACTTGAACACATCTCTTCTTCTGAATGAGCAAAGAAAGTGGTTTCTTGAAATGGAATATGCTCCTGGTGAAGATGGTATGAACATTGTTGAAATTACTTCAGAAGTTGTAGATGTTACATAAACTTAGTTGATAAAGAGTCTTCAGGGTTTGAGAGGAGTGACTCCAATTTTGAATGCTGTTCTACTGTAGGTAAAATGCTATCAAACAGCATCATGTGCTACTAAGAAATCTTTTGTGAAAGGAAGTCAATTAATGTGGCAAGCTTTATTGTTGTTTTATTTTATGAAATTGGCACAGCCACGCCAAACTTCAGCAACCACCATTCTGATCAGTCAGCAGCCATGGACGTGGAGGCAAGGCACCCTCCACCAGCAAAAAAAATTATGACTCACTGGAAGCTCAGGTGATCTTAGCATGTTTTTGATAATAAATTATTTTTTTATTAAGATATGTACGTTGGTTTTTTTCAGAATGTCTCTGTGCATTTAGTAGACTACATAACTTTTATGTACACTGGTAAACCAAAAAATGTATCTGACTGGCTTTATTGTGATTCGCTTTATTGTGGTGGTCTGGAACTAAACCTGAGGTATCTCTGAGGTTTGCTTGTACTGGAATTTCCAAGGTTAGTGAGACATCCTTTCTGTAGCCTGAGTGGTGAGATTTAGGCTAGTCTCAAAAATAACTAGAATATAATGTAATAACAGTGATCATTAAGATAACAATGCCAGCAGCTACCACTGACCGAGTACTACGTGCCATGCACTCTGCATGCACTATTTTATTAACGTGCACGTGTGAGATAGACATTATCATTATGCTTGTTTTATATTCGAGGTTCAGAGAGGTTAATTTACTTGCTCAGGGTCACACAGGTAGCCCATATCTGCTACATGCCAGCCCTAATTACTGAGCCATCATGTCAGCCACCTTCTCTGACCCAATTACCCCCTTCTCCTGCACCAGGTGTCGTGTAGCTGGCTTTGAGTTATAGGTGCTCTTGAAACTATCAACTTTCCTTTTTTTTTCTTTTCTGTTTTCTTTTTTTACAGACGGGGTTTCACCATGTTGGTCAGGTTGGTCTTGAACTCCCGACCTCAGGTGATCCGCCCGCCTTGGCCTCCAAAGTGCTTGGATTACAGGCGTGAGCCACCGCACCCGGTCTTTTTTTTTTTTTTTTTTTTCAAATAATCCAATAACTTTGACTTTTTATTAACTGGCCTTCTCCCAAGTTTGTCGTCAAACTCATGAAGCTTGCTGCTTCTCAAACTCTCAAGGCGTTGGAGTCAGGCCGCCTGGGGTGAATCCTAGCTTTCTGATTTATCAAATGTGGTGTGACTTCTAGGACGCCACTGAGCCCTGCTAAAGGAGTTGCTAATACCCGCCTTGTTCTGCCAAAGAAAGCAACAAGAAAAAGAACGCACAACTCCCCGCACAATGCTGGCGCCTGGGAGGCCCTCAGCGGATGGGAGCTTTGTTCCTAGATGTGTTGTGGTGCGGAAGCAACATGGGGTCTTGTCTTGCGGGTACACGTGAGTTAAGACCACACTGGGGGTCCTTCAGGCCTTGGACCGAGTTGGGGCACAGGCCAAGTCGGGGTGTTGCTGCTGCCTCAGAACCACCCAGAGTTGAACTGAAGACACTCAGGGGCCTCCAGAACTGAGAGCAGGCGGAGGCACTGTTTTTAACCCAGTGTGGACCCCCAAACGGAACATTTTCCTTCCTTAGGTGAACGTCTTCAGAACCCTCTGAAAATCACAGTTTCACTTTTAGCAAGACCCCGCTGCGGCAGGGGAAAGCCCCACAAACCCAGTCCTCTCCAAAGGGAGTGTTCCGAGCCCCCTGCTTCCGGCGCCCTTCTATTCCCCCTGGTTAATTCCGTCTCTCCAGCATCCTCTGCCTTCTTTCTTTCTTTGCCTTTTCGAGCCCCGCTCCTCTCTGATTTTGGAGGGCAGGCGCAGGCTTGGGCACTTCTTTCAGGGTATTTTCTGTCTGCCCTGTGGCCTCTCCTTCTGCAACTCCGAGCAACTCTATGCTTGGATTGCAGCTCGCAACAGTCCTGCCCTGACTTGTCCCCAGGCACAGGGCAGAGACGAACCAGGGACTGTACCCAGGGTTTTGAGTTCCTGCCGCGTTTACAGCATAAACTCTCCTTTAGCTCTTGGGAAACAGTTTTAAAGTGCTACAGTCTTCTAACGCAAAATTATATCAATGCTGAAAATGTGTTTTCCACTTATACCCCAGTAGGGTTGGGGGAGGATGGGGGGCGAGATGATGTCTGTTTCAGGTGAGAGTGATGACCTCAGAAAGCAATTTGATACCAGGCATTAAAAGCTATCAAAATGTTTATACCATATATTCAGTAATCCAATCTGGAACATTCCTCCACTGGATATAATCTTAGACTTGGCACAATAGAGTATGAACAGAGATGTTAAGTGTTAAAAGCAATGGAAATGTTCAGAAATAAAGCAAGATTTAAGTAAACAATGAAATGCATTCAGTATAATTTTAGGCATTAACATTATGTTTTAGAATGACGAAACCTCTGCAGGGACAAGGAAAACACAGACAGCGTGCCTGATAGAAGCAGACATTCCGCATGGTTATAACTATGCAAAATGTGAAAATGTCTTTAAAACATTAGAAGAAAATATATCAAGATGCGTTTCCCTCGCTGTTATTTCTAGTGTCTCATTTTTGCAATGTATTTTACTGCAGTTATGTCACCTTTACAAATGGAAAGCTTAAAAATAACTCACTCCCCTTCCCAGAGAGCAAGGCTCAGTGCACGCTCCACCCCAGAGGTGGCCTTCAGCACTGGACTTTCTGGGGGCCAGAATCAAGCAGTATGTGTCACTTCTTGTCTCATGTTGTCTGTGCCACTTATTTGTATGTTGCCTCATAGTTCTGCGGTTGTTTAATGTGTTTATATCTTTCACTACAACCTTTTTTTTTAAACTCTTTTTAAAATTGTGGCAAAACATACACATAACATAAATTTACCATTTCATCATTTCTAAGTATACACTCCAGTGGCATTAAGTGTATTTATATTTTTGTGTAATCATTACCACCATGCATCCACAGAACTTTTTCATCTTCCAAAACTAAAGCTCTGTACCCATTAAGCATCAACTCCCCATTCCTCCTCCCCCAGTTCCAGGTAACTGCTATGCTATTTTCAGTTTCTCTGACAAATTCAGAGATACCACTATTGGTACCTCCTACAAGTAGAATCACACTGTATTTGCCTTTTTGCACAATCCTAATTTTTTTTTTGCACAATCATTTTTTTTAAACTTTAAAAAAAAATTAATTAATTTTTTGAGACAGTCTTGGTCTGTCACCCAGGCTGGTGTTTGCAGTGGCATGATCATGGCTCACTGCACCCTTGACCTCCTGGGCTCAAGTGATCCTCACATCTCAGACTCCCGAGTAACTGGGACTACAGCCACCCACCTCGGTGCCCGGCTAATTTTCTAATTTTTTGTAGAGATGGAGTCTCACTATGTTGCCCAGGTTGGTCTCAAACTCCTAGGCTCAAAGGATTCTCCCACTTCAGCCTTTCAAAGGGCTAAGATTACAGTGTAAGAACTAAGATTACAGTGTAGTGAAAGGGCTAAGATTACAGGCTAAGAACAAGTGCCAATGCTTTGCGCTGGGCACAACCTCTGCCACACTCTTTACCTATGTGACCTTCTGGGCCAGGTACTGTGAGGTGCTCTATTTCTCAGATAGCAAGGCTGAGGATCAGATCAATGCTGCCTCGCACACAGCTGTAAAGAGCTAAATCAGCCTGAAATCACCACTTCGTTGTGCATCTTTGTGCAGGGCTGGGTGACTGTGTGTGCAGTGTCTGTTGTGCTGGACATATAGCAGGAAGGCAATTGTTACCTCTAATTTTTAGGAGGCCAAAGAACAATAAGCCACATGCTCCAGGCCAAAGAGCAACTAAGGGAATGAGGAGTAAATCTGTGATTGAATGAATGAGCAGATGAAAAGAGAAAAAGCACCCCCGCTGCCACCACCACCCAGCAACAAACCCACAACTCATTCCCTTCCCAGGGTCCTTGGGCTAGGGGGCTTTTCATCACTGCCCTGGGTCAGGGAAGAGAGAGGGAGGCCTTGCAGTGGAGGGGAGGGGAGGAGAGTTCACCATCAAAGGTGCAAAGAAGGTTCTAGTCCCTCCAGAGCACACTCAGGGATGCTTTCTTGTGTTTCTGTCCCAAGGCCTCGTCTCGATCTTGCTTACTATAAATGCAGTGTTACATTCTGCTTTTGCTTTACTTCGTTGCATAAACATTCCCTGAATCTCTTATAGAATCTTTGGAACCAACATTTTCAAGGTTTGAATAATTGTGTACCAAGTAAATGGCCACAGCTTATTGAAACTCCTCTTTATAGTCAATCACTTAGGTTGTTCCGTTGTTATTTCTAGAACACATAACTAATGCTGTTAAATAATGAGGATAACACAGAGTAGTGTTTCCTGAGAATGGATCTGTTGCATGAGTCCCAAAGCTCTGACCAATTTCTGTGGGCCCTGGAGTTATCCTCCATGGCTCCTAAGGCAGTTCTGGCACATGAGGAGTCTGGGGAAAGAACAGGGGTGATGGGTGCACCTGCCTTGGTAAGCAAACTTGTTGGTTCTGTCCCAAGCAGTTCGAGTGTCGGTGTGTGTGGGGGGGTGTGCTGCTGGGGTTGGAGAGGGGCTGCCCTACATAACGTCCCCACATAAAAGGGGCAGGTGTGCAGGTGGCCTTGGGGATGGCAGCAGCTCTGCCTGACTCCCCCCTACTGCGGGGCTGTGGGGGTTGTGGGAGTGGAGGGTGCGGATCATCCTCCTCCAGGGTCCCCCAACCCCTCCTTGGCCATTCCCTTTGAGTTCCTTGGGAAAGAATCCTGGCTTCAGAGGATCCTTTGCCCATTTAATCTGACCCCATTTGAATCTCCAACAGTTGCAGCGAACCCCAGGCACGCAGACAGAGGCTTGTGGCTGGCTTGCGGTCGCTGTGATCGCGCTGGAGACAGACAACGGCTGCCCTGGCAGGCAGCACCCAGGCACCTCTCAGATTGGAAAAGACTGAGCCAGGTGGATGTCCTGGAGCTCCAGCTGGCTCAGGCTCCTATGGGTGATAACTGCATCAGATGCCTCGCGGAAGAAGCCAGTGGAAAGCGTATGCAGCAGCAGCATGAGCAAAGACAAATGCAGGGACCCGTTCTTTGCCGCCACCGCCAAGTCTGAATGGCAGGCTACAAGGGAGGCCTGGGAGCCCCTCAGGAAGGGCCACTGCTGGTGCCTCGCTTCCTGCCCGTGCCTCGCTTCCTGCCCGTCCACTCCACTTTTTATTCGCCTACCTAACTGTATCAGGCTGCGTGCTCAGCATGGTGTCAGCTGCTCCAAAGACACACCTGAAGAGGACCCGGAGGAGACAGGGGCACCATTCAGACACGAACAGGAGCTCCTACCCGAATGCGCAGACCTCTGCCACTGGAGCTCTCGGAGGAAAACGTCCATGACAGCCTCCCTGAGCCTTGAAACACTTGCAGACCAAGCAGGCTCAGGTGCCCGAGTGTGCAGGAGGTTTTTTAGAAAGTGTCATTTATCTTATATTGATGTACCCTTGAAAGCCTGGGAGGAAGTGTGGTCTTGTGGGGAGCTCTGTGCAGGCAGCATGAGTCTGTATTGTCTTCCTAGCTCTGCCCCGGTTGTCAGAGGAGTCCATCTGGGCCACAGGGGTGAGGGGACTGTCACCCTTGCCCCTTATTTAGCCAGTGACACCTCCTCAGTTGTGTTTATGCAGCAATAATGACCATGAGCTCCTCTCAACAATCAAAACAAAACAGAGAACCACTCTACAACAGTGGCTTTCTTGCAAATGGAATATTCTGAGACTCTGTGACATGGGCAGATTGGTAAGTGAGAAGGAAACAGGAACCACCCATCGATTCTGACCATGTAGAAAGCAGTGGAGGTCTGGGGCCAGGAGAACATCAACAGCCCTACGGAAGAGGAGGTGACCCAGCAAGGGTGGCCATGGACTTGGGTGAATCACCTGAGCCCTGTCACTTGGAAAGAACCCTAACGACCATCTCAATCCTCCCTGCATAGATACCTTACTGTGCCACTGCTGGGTGTGAAGCATGGCAACTAAAAACATTCACTTCATTTTTAAAAAGTAGAGCAGCTTCAAGGTTATTCTTGTAGAAGACAGTGTTGCTCTCACCCATGTGCACTGTGGAAGGTTTCCTTAGCAGGATTGAAAGGGGTGGAATTACAATGGGCACTGGAATTGGCTGTGATACACATATGTGGACATGACTGTGGATTTCTGTTAGCTTTTGAGACAGAGTCTCGCTCTGTCCTCCCAGGCTAAAGTGCAGTGGCACGATCTTGGCTCACTGCTACCTCCACCTCTCAGGTTCAAGCGATTCTCCTGCCTCAGTCTCCCGAGTAGCTGGGATTATAGGCACTACCACCACACCTGGCTAATTTTTGTATTTTTAGTAGAGATGGAGTTTCACCATGTTGGTCAGGCTGGTCTCCAACTCCTGACCAAAGGTGATCCACCTGCCTTGGCCTCCCAGAGTGTGAGGATTACAGGCGTGAGCCACCGTGCCCAGCCAACTGTGGATATTTTGTGGCAGCAATTCATCTTGGTGTATCAGCTAAGACTGTGGTCAAGTGTAAGGCGTTGAGTAGACCTGCTTTTGAGTGATTCTTGGAAGCTTGCAGGGACTTATTTTGAGGAATAAAAAAAACAAAGAACTTTCTTGTAGAGTTAAACATGGATTGGCTTGCCCTGAGAGTTCAGGTTCTATATCACAGGAGGCAGTTAAATGTGAGTTGGGGGCCTGGTGTGGTGGCTAACACCTGTGATCCCAACACATTGGTAATAGGCTGAGGTGGGTAGATTGCTTGAGCCCAGATCGAGCCCAACCTGGCCAACATGGTGAAACCCCATCTCTACAGAAATGCAAAAAATTAGCCAGGCAAGATGACATGCGCCTGTGGTCCCAACTACTCAGGAGGCTGAGGTGGGAGGATCACTGGAGCCCAGAAGGCAGAAGTTGCAGTGAAGTGAGATGGCATCACTGCCCTACAGCCTGGGTGACAGAGCGAGACCTTGTCTCAAAAAAGAAATAAAAAAATAAAAACGTGGGGTAGACAAATATGGGGCAGGATTGCTATAAAGGGTGTTCACGTTTTATTTTGGAAGCTGAATTAGGTAGACTTTAAATTCTTTTTGCAACATAGAGATCTACAGCTCTGGACTAATGGATCAGATTTTGCTAGTTGCCGAGATTTTTGAATTTTAATTGCAGTTTGCTGCTGTTTCACCCACAACAAAAGTAGAGGAAGAGCTCATAGGTAGTTTATATGCAGTCATCATGAACTCTGGGCTTTAGAGATGAGACTAGGAAAGCTTGTGCAGGACCTGAAGTTGAACTGCCTTGGCTCTTGTTCCCATGTGTTAGGGGATGGGGGAAGAACATCTCACCAGGTATCAGTGGGGGGTTTACACTATTTGAGTAAAGTCCCATCCCCATAGTGTTGCTTTCCTGCCTGGTGACTTGACTGAGTTTAGGCTTAGTGACCTGCTTGTAAAATGGCAAGAGTATATACGTGCATAAGCGGTTAATTGAGATAATTCAGGTAAATGGCACAGCACCAAACGCATAACAAATGCTTAATAAATGAAGATGGTGGCCAGCAAGTCGGGTTGAATATCAATAAACAACATGTAAAGGTATAGATCATCTGGTCACTTTAAACTTTTAGTGAGATCAAATGTGGGCAAAACTTCTCTAAAAATAACTAGAATTGTATGTGTGTGTGTACCTACAGAGAAGGTTTTAACATAGATATATAAAGTAGATAATCTCATTTATATTTTGGAAAATTTTAATTTTTTAAAATTTTTGTTGTTTGATAATAATTTGTTTCCCTTTGAGAGGAGGTTTTCTGACTCTAGGAGATGCTGTTGACAGTCTCACTTCTGCAGTTAAGAGAATTTTTGAATGGCTGTGGCCACTGAGGAGTGAAACCCTTGGAGCAGCTGGAGATGGCCAGCCTGTGATATTCAGAGCCAACGTGTAAGTGTGAAGTTCTGTGCAAGTAGGTTTTAAATAGGTACGGCCTTTAAAAAACCATAATTTTCTTATTATTAAAATCATGTACTTTTTTTTTATAACTTTTTTTTTTATAAAGATGGGGTTTCACCATGTTGGTCAGGCTGGTCTTGAACTCCTGACCTCAGGTGATCCGCCCACCTTGGCCTCCAAAGTGCTTGGATTACAGGCGTGAGCCACCACGCCCGGCCTAAAATCATGTACTTTTTAAAGGAAAAATCTAAGAAGCACAGAAAAGCAAAGAGAAGAGGAAAATAAAGTATTCACATAGGCCTCCTCCAAAGATGTAACCAGTAACATCTACTTTATCATCGTCTGGATTCCTTTACTCTCTTAAAAATGGGGCCCTACTCTAGTTGCTTTAATAACACTTCATAACTTTAAAAAACAGTAATTTGCTTCTTGTCATTATATTTTCTCCATATATACATATACACTCTTTTTTTTTGTTTTATTTCAAAATGCAGATTGCATTGTTGTTTCAGATGTGATACTCAGATGGAAGTACTCCACATGCATGAATAAGACAATAAAGATCACTTGGAATCTGCTGCCACCAGTCCTGTCACAATCAGAGAGTTAATATTTTGGCACGTGTTCTTTCTGAATATTTTGTTTACTGTGGATTCCTAATTAGGGAAAAGGGAGTCAGGTTGGTGGGAGCAAGGGAAAGCAAAAAGAGAAAGCAGATAAGCAGCAAGTCTCCCTTTCTTCGTGGTCCAGGACACACAGCCCTCCCGAGCAAGTAACTCTTGTCAGACACTGCAATCTTGTTGTTATCAATATTTCACAAAGCCCTCTTCAACCGACAGCGTAAACACTACCCTGTTATATCTCCAGCAAGCCTTTGTCTCCTTGCAGTCAGTTTCTCTCTGCTGCCTGTCGTGTCCCTCTGGCAATGTCTTTTCCTATTAGATCCTCTGCCTTCCTTTACCTGCAACTGTCTTGGTAAGTCTTTTACCCACACACCACCGGCTGTCATTCCCCGACGACATTTAACACACGTTTCTCATGCACAGATAATTTCTCTCCTCTTCTGCCCAGGACTGGGTTCGTAAAATATCTAAAGTTTGATAATCTGCTTTTTAAATTTAATAATGCATTTTGAGTATCTTTCCATTTATTAAACATTCTTGCACAGCATTATTTTAATGTCATTTATTACCATGTATGGATGTATTCTCATTTATTTCACTGGTAGATATTTAGGTTTTTAGCATGTTTTTCTCTTTTCTTTTCTTTTTGAGACGAGATCTCGCTCTGTCACCGAGGCTGGAGTGCAGTGTTACAGTCATGGCACTCTGCAGCTTCAACCTCCTGGGCTCAAGTGATCCTCCCACCTCAGGCTCCTAAAGTGCAGGGATTATAGTCATGAGCCACAGACCCAACCGGTTTTTAGCATGTTTTCAATATGCTCACAATATTGTGATTCATGTCTTTGCCACTAGTAATTCTTGTGCGGCCGGGCGTGGTGGCTCACACTTTGTAATCCCAGCACTTTGGTGGATCACCTTAGGTCAGCAGTTCAAGACCAGCCTGGCCAACATGGCAAAACCCTGTCTTTATTAAAAATACAAAATGTAGCCAGGTGTGGTAGCACCTGCTGTAATCCCAGCTACTCAGGAGGCTGAAGCATGAGAATTACTTAAACCTGGGAGGCGGAAGTTTCAGTGAGCTGAGATTGTGCCACTGCACTCCAGCCTGCACTCCAGTCATTTTTTGAGACTCTGTCTCAAAAAAAAATTATTATTATTATTGTGCATAGCCATAATAGTATTTTCATGATATATCCATAGAAGTGAAGTTCCTGGTTCAAAAAAAATGCACAAGATTGAGGCTTTAGATATGTATTGCCAAATTGCCCTTCAGAATGGGGGCACCAGCCTGGACTCCTAGCAATGGATTAGGAATGGACCCATTTATCAGCACTCTCATCCACTTGAAATGTTATGGTACAATCTGGTAAAATCCATTTTAAAATGCATTTCTTTTGTTTGTTTATTATTTTAATAACTCCAATCTATTAGAAACCAGTTTGCATTTAATTTTTATTAGATTTTATTATTAAGTAAATAAATTTCTGGTTTATTTTTTTCTGTCTTTTTAAGAAACATTCATTTATTGAAATCATTTAGAATTTCTTTTGTTGTCAGATATGAAGGGCTAAAATGCCATTTTTTCCAAGTTAACCAATTGTGTCAGCACTCTTTATTATATAATCTAGTCTTTTGTTTGTTTGTTTTGAGATGGAATCTCACTCTGTGGCCCAGGCTGGAGTGCTGTGGCACAGTTTTGGCTCACTGCAACCACCGCCTCCACCACCGCCTCCGGGTTCAAGCAATTCTCCTGCCTCAGCCTTCCAAGTAGCTGGGATTACAGGAACCCACCATCATGCCTGGCTAATTTTTGTATTTTTGTAGAGATGTGGTTTCCCCATTTTGGCCAGGATGGTCTTGAACCTCTGACTTCAGGTGATTGGCCTTGGCTCAGCCTCCCAAAGTGTTGGGATTACAGGTGTGAGCCTCTGCACCTGACCTATATAATATATTCCTTCCCCATGTATGTGAATGCTACATTTGTCATGTAATCCATATGTTCAAATGGGAGTCTATTCATGCATCACTTGAATTTTTGAAATCAGCAGTTTAAAACTGATCAGTAAATATCTGGCAGCTGATAATCCCATGAGGAGAGAGAAACTTTTGCCTCTGACAAAATGTTTTCCTCTCCTGTCTGAAAAGAAAGAAAGAAAGAAAAAAAAAAGAAAATGTTTTCCTTCTGATTCTAAAAGAATAGGTGAGTTGCATTCCTCTATCTCTGCAATTTTTCCCTCTGCTAGCACCCAAAGATGGGGAAAATGGGACATCCTGGTGAAACATTTAGGAATCCAGAAGCCAGAACACAGCCAACCGGTAATGAAGCTGTGGGATCACTTACGTTCCCCTGCCCCAGGGAGACGGGTGGTCAAAGTAGAAACTGAAGATCAGCCTCAGAGACTCCCGGACTGAGGAGTCAGCCTAATTTCCTGATAAGAAATTAAAGACTAGGGGCTGGGAGAGTGAGAAAAGTATTATTCTCAAACTTTTAGGAAACAAAACAAAACGAAACAGTGAAAAGGATGATCAGTAAGTCAGTAACTTCATCGTGCCTGTGCTTGCGATGCCATTCTTTTAACTGTAGGAATTAGCCATGGTAATAACAAATTCCACTGCTGTAAGGAAGGTGTAAGTGAGTGGGAAAGGATCCTAATTTTGCTCTCTCATCCGAGCAGCCTGAGTGTTCACAGCATTCAGCCACAGCCGGAGCAGCACAGTCTATCTGGGGTGGTGAATTGTCATTTTAGGCAAATATTAGAGGAGAAAATAAATTACCTTGATTGATTATAAAACCAAAAAAGTAAGAGAAGGCCAGGTGCGGTGGCTCACGCCTGAACTTTGCAAGGCTGAGGCGGGCGGATCAAACTCCCGAGATTGGGAGTTTGAGACCAGCCTGGCCAACATGGTGAAACTCTGTCTCTACTAAAAATACATAATTAGCTGGGTGTGGTGGCGGGTGCCTGTAATCCCAGCTACTCCAGAGGCTGAGGCGGGAAAATCGCTTGAACCTGGGAGGTGAAGGTTACAGTAAGCAGAGATCAAGCCACTGCACTGCAGCCTGGGAAATATAGTGAGACTTGATCTCAAAAAATAAAAAAAAAAAAAAAAAAAAAGAGGAGATGTCATATCAAATAAGAGGAAGGGCACAGTCACATGAGGTTTTTATGCAGCACCAAATAACCTGCTTGAGTGGGGAGTAAATGCCATCACTGTCAGGCGGTGAGCCACTACGAGGCCCACTTTTCCTGCCCCCACCCTCCCTTCTGTTGTTGGTTTGCCCCCCATTTTACTGCTCCCGGTGTGTTTTGAGGTTTGTAAGCTGCCTCAAATCCTTTTTGGGAATTAGGCAATGCAAGAATAAATAAAAACATTGATTCTTAGGAGCTTTGCAATGTATTATAAAATTGAACTTTAACAGACAAGTTAATACAAATAAAAAGAGGAAAACGTTTGTTTTGATCTCTTTTTATTTAAATGAAATTAATCCCTTTTCCAGGGGAAAGTTGTTGTTTTAATACTCATGCCCAGGGCTGGCCATTGGGTGGGTGTCTTGCTGCAGCCTCCTCACACGGGCACAGGCACATAGCCGCAGACATGAAGATGCTTTCCTGCGTTACAAAAAAGGATAGTTTAAGTACTTCTCTGCACCCTGCTTTTCCTCCTTAATAGTACACTCCGGCACTGTTACCACGTTAATCTATCTTTTTTTTTTTTGAGATGGAGTCTCACTCTGTCGCCCAGGCTGGAGTGCAGTGGTGTGATCTCGGCTCACTGCAACCTCTGCCTCTCAGATTTAAGTGATTCTCCTGCCTCAGCTTCCTGAGTAGCTGAGATTACAGGCATAGACTACCATGCTCGGCTAATTTTTGTATTTTTAGTAAAGACAGGGTTTTGCCATGTTGGCCAGACTAGTCTCAAACTCCTGACCGCAAGCGATCACCTGCCTTGGCCTCCTAAAGTGCTGAAATTACAGGTGTGAGGCACCATAACCAGCCCTTTCTTTCTCCCTCTCCCTGCCCTCTCCTCCCCTTCTCTCTTTTCTCTTTTTTTAATAACCTGCTGAGACTTCATTTCTCTTCTCTTCTTTTCCTCTCTCTTTCTCCTCCCACCCTCTCTCCCTCGCCCTTTCCCCTCCACCCTCCCTTCCTCTTTTTCTTTTCTTTCTCCCTCTTTCTTTCTTTTCTTTCTCTCTTTTCTTTCTTTTCTCCCTCCCTCCCTTCCTTTCCTTTCCTTTCCTTTCTCAGGCAGGGCGGGGTGCAGTGGGGACAGGGTCTTTCTCTGTTGTCCAGGCTGGAGTGCAGTGGCTGGATTATGGCTTACTGTAACCTCAAACTTCTTGGGCTAAATCAATCCTCCCTCCTTAACCTTCCAAGTAACTGGGACTTATAGGCATGCACCACCATGCCTGGCTAATTGTTTTCATTTTTTGGTAGAGACAGGGTCTCGCTTTGTCGCCCAGGCTGGCAAATCATTCTTTTTTTTTTTTTTTTTCTTTGAGATGGAGTCTTGTTCTGTTGCCCAGGCTGGAGTGCAGTGGCATGATCTTGGTTCACTGCAATCTCTGCGTACTGGGTTCAAGCAACTCTCCTGCCTCAGCCTCCTGAGTAGCTGGGATTACAAGTGCCCACCACCATGCTGGCTAATTTTTGTATTTTCAGTAGAGATGGGGTTTCACCAACTTGGACAGGCTGGTCTTGAACTCCTCACCTCATGATCTGCCCACCTCGGCCTTCCAAAGTGCTGGGATTACAGGTGTGAGCCACTGCGCCAGGCCAAATCATTCTTTTTAAGTCATTCTTTCGATGGCTACATGATATTTTTGGGTGTAGAGACAACAACTTATTGAATGATTCCCTGTTGTTTAACTTGGGGTTGCTTCCCATTTTTATTTTGCCCAAACAATATTAATAGAATCATTTTTGTATATTTATGTTGATGCAACGATGCTTCTACCTTCCCGGGGAACTATTCCCAGGAGTGCTGAGTGACAGCGCCTGACTCATATTAAACGCTACTGGATGGTGCCCACCTGTTTTCCACAAGGCCATAGCGCTTATCACAGCATCAGCACGACACCTGCTTGCCCTTGGCCACAGGCTTTCCAGCAGTGAGCAGCATCACTGTTTTACATTTTCACTCACTCAGTGACATTTGTATGAAAATGACAGATTATTATTTTTCTGGAAAATGTATGCTTAACCATGCCAGGGTCATAACTCATGCTATGAAAAAGATTTTGGTGTAGAGGTCATGGCAGAAGAAATGAGAACATGTGAATCAACCATCCTCTGTTAGATGCAGACACACCCAAAGGTCTTAATTGAGCTTGGATATTAAAAGCAGTGCGGGGGAGAGGGTGGGGAGGTTTGAAGTTAACATCAGCAGCGTCTGACCAGGCTCAAACGTGGGACAGCTATCCATTGAAGAGCCCTGTATGTTACAATCACCAGGAATAATTTATATGACAAACGTTCCCCTGCACCCTCCCCACCAAATCGCCTGCCACACACAGAAGCACACACAGGCACACTCTGAAATTACGCAGAGTATTTCAGGCCAACAGTGTTACTCCCTCTCCCATTGATAAGCTCCTTTCTGTGCTGGGTGGGGCTGGCAGACTTCCTGATGGAGGAAGACGGCACTGCCAGAGTGAGCACTGGCTCTGGTCTGAGCCCTGTAAGCCTTTTCTCTCTCCTCCTTCACCCCCACACCACAAGACAGGCCATCAGACATGGCTTTCTGAGTTTCTAGGGAGCTGGGCTTTGAGCAGGGTCTGCAAAAGAACTTCAGCCAAAGCCTGCTTGTCTTGGGAAAGCCGCCCTACCTCCCTGTTCCCAAACCAGAGGCATTAGTGTGGCTGCAGGGTAGGTGCTTAGATAGAAGCGGGGATGACCCAAACTCCGTCTTCTGCCCTGGCCCAGCTAAAGCCTGGTGATCTGAAGTCAGGCCCAACCTTCGTGCTGATCGTGTTTACTGTTGCTATCCCCTCCCCATGTCTCCCAAACTTGGCTGAGGCTGAAGTGAGGGGGAAGGGGTGGGAGTCACGGCCTCCCTTTTGCCTGGCCTGGTCCTGCCCAGACAGCAAGTCTAGCCCAGCAGGCAGCTTCAGGCTCGCCGGATGCTGAGGGGGCACTGGGGAGGGGTGTGTGGGGAAGGGGGGCCTCCACCCCACTGCCAACAACACCTCACATCTTCCCCTTGTAACTTTGCCCTCACCTAACCTCAGAGACCTCCACAAAATCTGTGAGAGGCTGTGAACTCTGCTCCCAGCCAAACACAACTTTTTGTGAGAAAGCAATCCATGCCCTCCGCCTGTGTTGGCATCACCTGGGTCTGTCTCTGGTCTGTCCCGGGCTGGCATGAGGCTGCAGCCAGTGAGGCACTGAGGCCACTCACTCTCAGAGGCATGCAAGTGCCAGCTCTGGGTCTGTGTCCCCACCATGAGAATGAAACCCTGTGGGGTTAGGGACAGCTTCTGTGCCAAATCATCAGTGCTTGAAAGATGTGCCTGATTGAGACCCGAGTTGTTGAACTTGGCTCTTGTTGGAAATAGATGCTCAGTGCCGCAAAGAAAAACTAGCACTGAGACAAAGGATCTTTCAGCAGTGCAATTTTTACTTCCTGGGCTGCAGGAAGGGTACCCTCACTAGCCATTATTCCACGAGAGTACAATGAACAAAGGAAAACACACAAATTTATCCCTTACGCATTTGGGGTCATCCTTACTGCTGTGTCTGATCTCCGTTGGCTGGAGTCAGACCTCACAATTTAAACTAAAACCCAATTGGCTAATAACTTAAAACTTTTCTAAACAGGTAAAAGCAATGGAGAGCTGGGACATGCCTGTGAGCACGTCCAGCACAGATATCTTGGACATAGAATGTCCAAGACACAGATACAAGGAAATAGAATGTACTATGTGCCTGTAAGTATGGCATATCTAACAGCTACATAGGATAGAGCTTAACAAAGTTATTAGCGCACACTCTTTAACAAGAAAGGAAACTTTAAAAAGGAACTTTTCTACTTCCCACAGTTCTCTAAGG